>PVJH01018708.1:0-44494 GCA_004026705.1 Nesogale talazaci
CCCTTGTTTGGCTTCAAGCTTTTAAGACCCCAGATGCTATATCTTTTAATATCTGGGCACTATCTGCTTCCTTCACTATACTTTCTATACACGCAGTTTGTCTTCAGTGATTGTGTTGTGGTGGTATTGTCCAGTGATACTTTATTATAGCAAAGTGTTCTTCTGTTGAGGGAATACTTAAGTTAAGGTCCAGAGTTTTTCCACTGCCTCAAAGTATTGCCATGTAAATGTAAGTACATAGGTCAATACCTCTATCATTATGCTTTTATATATATATATATATATATATATATATATATATACACCTTTGTGCTTGTACCTTTATAAATAGTTTTGCTTCCTAATTTTTTCCTCCATTTACTTTTACTTTCCTCTTTCAAAATATCATCTTCACCCTTCGTTTGCCTCTCAGTGATTCCTCCAGTTACCTTATTGCTGCTCCACCACTAACAGGATTTCTACTCACCCTTGAATTTAGATCCCTAGTTGTTCCCCTGCCCATAGCCTTGTTTGTGTTCCACTCCTTTCCCCTATATCCTCCTCCCCCAAGACCCCAGAACCTTCTGGTCCCATTGCTTTCTCCTCAGGCTTGCTTCTCATGGCTATCCTATAAAGATAGATAGAAACAGAACCAAATGAAGACAAAACACCAACCAACCAACCAACTAACAAATGAACAACAACAACAACAAAGAGATAAAGAAAGAAAACCCTATATATAGTTCCGGGTCAGTCTGCTGATCTTTTTGATTGTCATCCTAACAGTCTTGTGGGGTTGCAGACACTGCCACTCTGAGTCTGAAGTGTATTTTTGGGAGTCCTCTGGGACTTCATGACTTAGCTCCCATTGTTGATCTGTTATGTTCCATTATTGTCCATCCCACTATGTCTCCCCAAACTTTTTGAAGGCCCTTTGCGTAAGGTGAAGAACTAGTCATCTTGTGATGGGTATATTCAGTTTACTCTTTGAAACTATCATCCTTCTATCAAAATATGTCTTAGTTCATATGTCTGTGTGCTAAAATGTAAAGAAATAGTTAAAAGCTAGCTATACTTACAGTAAATAGTTATTAGCATTTATTGAAGACTTAATGTGTGAGATAATTTTTAAAAATGGATACATCTCTCTGTTACTTATTGACTGTCTTGTTCTCTGATATTTTACATTTACCCAAACTTTGAAAACAGCCTCTGATGGGCTAGGCCCCATTTGGGCCATGGCCAGGCCTGGAGTGCCCTCTGCAGGCCTCTCTGAATGGTGTTCCAAAGTTCCATCTGAAATCAGGGGTATAGGGGAGGTGACACATTCTCCTGTTTTTCATCAGGTGTCTTCATCAGGCCACTGATGTCAATGGTGGGAATCTGAGAGGTCATAGGCAGGAATGCAAAGGTCTAGTGAATGTCTGAAGGGGACAGAGAGGGTCTGGGGGGAAGTGGCAATAAGATAGGTAAGAAGACCTTGAAGACAAGTGGGGCTTCTATGCTGAGTAGACAGCAGGAAGATGTGAGCACAGCACAAGTAGAGTGCTCAATCAGGGTAGGTGCTGGGAGAAGGTGGACGGTGGGCAACACACAGCTATCATCACCAAATCCAACTCCTGCAGGTTCCACAGTGGTGATGAAAGGGGGCCCCTTGAATCATGCCCATCTGGAGACACACTGAGGCCCCCACAGCTGGTGAGCAGGAACTGTGGAGGTGTCTAAGGTGTCTAAGATGGGGCCTATCTCCAAGTGTCACATAATGTTGACTACTCTTAACAAGCTGGTCTTTGGAGCCTAACCTTGTTGATAAATCAGGAGCAGATTTAATATTTTAACCTGTTTTGGGATAAATGCTATTGTGGTGGTGGTGGGAGTGGGGGTAGTTGGTGGCCATAGGGTTGCCCTTGGCTCATGGTGAGCCCATGGATTACAGAATGATGCTGCAAAATCCCTTTATAGAAACCCTCATGAGATCTTTCTTTCATTAAACATCTCAGTCAGTTCAAACCACATTAGCAGCCTCACTCCATAGAACAGAAAACAGAGACTTGGGGAGTTTCTACAACCTGTTAGTCAATCTGGCTAGATTAGAACCAGTGGAATTCATCTCAAGACTTTGAATTCTCAAATGACCTCTTTGTATTCTCTAACGCCTCATTTCAATATTGATATTCTGTTTCCGAGCACCAAAACACATGACTGCTTTTTTTTTTTTTTTATAAACTCCAAACCTAGTGGGATCCAGAGTGCCCGGCTTGCCACTCATGCTGTCTCAAACCTTGACTTGCTGTTGGCTATTTTGGGGAACAGTGTTCCATGCAGCAACGAACTGTGATCACTGGCTTCTGTTATACTTGGATTGCTCCAACTGCAGAGAGATCTGGAGGCCAAAAAACCAAAAATACTACAATGGAGTTGATCTTGACAAGACTTTCTCTCCCTGGAACAGCTGTTGGGTTCAACTATCAAGCTTTTGATCGGTAGCCAATACACAACTCACTACACCCTCCAGGGTTCTGCAGGCCACTAAGGCCACATTGTTTTTAGGGTCACATATTTAAAACTCATTGCAGTGAATAAAGCAAAAATTCTACTCCTATCACGTGAGACTTACCACAAACCTCCTGGTATTGTGCTGACTTCTGTAGGAATATCTTTCTGAAAATACTGGTTGCTACAAGGACTACGTGGATAAGAAAAATGGCATTAACTATTAAGAAATAGGGCAGCCTGCACTTCTACAGGTCTTGATAAGACTTTGCTGCTTCTTTTATTATCAGACCTCAGTCTCACTGTCCTCGTTTTTACCCATAGGGCTCTTACTACTATGATACATTTATTCATCAATTCAATAAATAACTATTATGCTATATTAAAGGAGCTTTATGATGGTGTAGAGATTTTTATCTTTCCAAATAGTTTGTTTGTTTGTTTGTTTTGTTTTGTTTTTTGGGGGAGGCATCACTGCCCTCAGGTGGCCAAATAGTTTCTTAAGGAGAATCTCATCCATCCTCTATATCTGACTGTACATTATAGGCTGTTTTTTGTTCAGTCATTCAAAATTCAGTCAGAATTATATGTGATTATCTACTATGCAGGAAACACTTCCTGGTGCCATCAGAATATTAACAATGCTAAAGATATGAAAAGAGTAGATGTGTATATAGCCCGGAAAACATCTTATCTTTTTAAGATAGAAATAAAAATGGATAAAATGTCATCCTGTTTTCCTCATAATATTTCCGGTTATTATTCTTATTTTTAGAAGAACGTCCTTGTATGTACATTGGATGCTGAAATCATTGCTTCTCAGAATTAGTGCAGTCGTATGTCATTCTTTCGCTCTCCATTTTTGCCCTGGTGGTCTAATGGGTTATATATTCATTGCTAACTAAAAGGTCAGCAGTTTGCATTCACCAGCTGCTCTCCCGGAGAAAGATGAGACATCCTCTACTAATGAAAATTCATAAGCTCAGAAATCCACAGGGGAGATCTGCTCTGTCCTGTAGGGTCGCTGTAAGTCAGAAGTGACTTGAGAGCTGTGGGTTTGTTTCACTGCTACTTGCAGGTCAACACTACATTCCTTCACTGTACTCAAGCATCACTGATGCAAGAATAAGAGGGTAGCCAAATGTCATCAGAAATTTGAGGGAATTGGAGAGGTTTATAGCCCCCAAATCCTTTTCTCAGCCCTTTACACCTCTTTTCTTCTCAAGAGGTAGTTGAACACTCCATGTTTGCTGAGGAAACGCCTTTTTCCCCAATCTTTTCTTACCCTATTGTTCAGGATCTTGTGTTTATTGCCTTTGGTACAATTGCCCTGGACACAAAAAAGTTATTGACTCAAAAGGAAGGAAGGAAGGAATTATATTTACTTCTTAAACTAGGTGATATTTTTGCCTGCTACGTAACAGAAAATTTGGGTCTTGAAAAATGTAGACAGGCTAAATGATAGCAATCTATTGATGTAATTATAATATCTGCATTCTGTGGTCTTAAACTTGGCATGAATTATCTCATTTAATCCATATAAGGACTCTGTAAGTACGCTTATCATTCCTGTTTTTGAAGATGAGAAAATGGTGCACAATAAAAGCTAGGTTCCCAAAATTGACAATCTGATTTCAAAGTTCACACTTTTATTAAAAGGATTTATGTTCTATCATTGTGCTCCTCTCTTGATAAAATAATTGAAGAATTATATAAGGTTTCTCTATTTCACAGGACTACTAATGATGACCACATTGTAATTCATGTGCCACTCATTCCATCTATTATGCTGTAATTGTGTTCACAGATTTACACCTGCCCACTCCCTACCTACAATGCCATCCTTCACCAGCAACCCTTTTAATGGCTTAGCTTGCTTTTTCTTCTTGCCTTGGAGTTGATTCCAACTCATGGCCTTCCTATGTGCTAAAGAATAAAACTGGACATGTTTTTGACTGGGATTTTAAGGAAGCCATTTACCAGGTCCTTTTCCCATGGTGCCCCTTGATGGGTTCAAACTGTCAACCTTTTGACTAGTAGCTGAGCACAAACTGATAACAACACACAGGGATTTTATGACCACTTGACTTTCTTCGGTTTCCAGGATTAAACTGTTGACCATCACTAGAAGCAAGCTAGCAGGGAGAAGGGAAGGTCATACAACATGTTAATTATATGACCAGTGAAAAATGTCTGAGTTATGAAGTTTGGTGATTAAAAATATAATGGAACAGCTAATCCTGTAATCATACAATCCTTGGTGGAAGGAACCTTAAAGCTTGTGATCGATACTTAAATTTTGTCACTTGAAATATCTTCAGGTTACTCTAGTTCTTGCCACAGTCCATTCATTACTCTTTGATGGATCTTAGTCATTTTATAAGTAGACTGATGAGAATTTTTGGGGTGCCAATTCTAAAATCCTTAGGATGACATAGAACAAATTCTAGTCTTCTTCCAATGACATCTAAAGGCTATGTGTAATTCCAGTATGGGTCATTAATTCTCAGGATCTTTTGTTCTTATGATAGAAATTTGAGTGTTCTCATTCTTTGGTAATTTCCTCTGAACAGCATGTGGAGAATATGTGGAATGTGTAAGTCCAACAATATTGGTTTCTTTGTGGAAGATTTGTAAGCATTTGATGGAGGGCATTTACAATGGGAACTGACTGTGTGAACAAAGATAGTGTTGGTACAAAGGAAGATTAGTGTTTGCAACATAGCAATCCTAGGTTGGTGGGTTTGATAGCATCTAAACACTGTTCTGAAATTAGTATATCATGGATAAAATGAATAGTACAACTACTTTCTTATAGTAAATATGTTTTTAAGTTAGTATATAATCCAAAGAAATTATATATCCCATGGCAAAAGGATGGCCAACATAAATTTTTAATTTAATTTTACTAATTTTTGCATTTCAGTCACTTTATTGAATAGTATAATCCTTAATACCAAAGCATAATGGAAGTTGTTAGGTTATTTCTGTCAGCTGAAAAAGTTAACAATAAAACCAGTTTCCGAAAAGTAGTTTTAAGATATACTGTGGTTTTATGATATACTGTGGTTCTTTGACTTTTTTTTAGTCTATGTATACCCATAACATCTGTAGCATAATGTTTAAAGTAAATGTGGGTTTGTTACAGCCAGTTTCGATCATCTTAGGCTGCAACATGCACAGAGTTATTGCTTGCAATGCTTTATACCTTGTCTGTCTTCTTATGCTCACTGACTTACATGGAACATCCAAAACTCTACCTCAGCTACTTTATTGTTACTAAGATGCCTGAAGAAGATTTTATTTTCACACAATGTTTGCACATAATGAGATTATACTGTTACTTAAAAAAAAAACTCAGGCAATGGCATTTTTACAAAAACAGGCTGTGATAGTCTGGGTAGACTAGACACGCATATGGATATAAGGAAAAGGACATGCAGAAAACATCCCAGCCCAGTCCAGCTCAAAGTCATAAGTCTGATATTAACCCATATGCCCAGAATCAGTCTATAAAGTCTCCTTCAGACTCTTGAAGTCACAGGTCAGTGAATGCAGAATCTCGGCGCTGGCAGGGGTCTCCACATGGCGCCTCACTTCCAGGGCTCAGGGTCCATCAACAGCATCCCGTGGTGGCAGAAGCAACTCACCACTGGCAAAAGTCTCCATGTGGCCGCTCCAGCTTCAGAGGTCTGGCTCCATCAGAGAAAAGCCATGTGGTCTCTCCGCTGGCTCCTCCAGCTTCTTGGACGCTGCCATCTTGTCTTGTCCGTGATTCATCATCTCTGAGACTAACTCCCAACAACTGGGGAGGTAGCTTCTCATCTTCACGAGGGAAATATCACGAGACTTCCCAGATGTATCAGGAGAAAGCCATGCCCACACAGAGGCCTCATTGGCTACTCAATGGCTATCTCCAGATTAATATGCTAGACTCCACCCTTACATCTCAATCATAAAATTAACATAAGCACATGACTGCCACACAGGTCTAGTAAAAACTGCAGTGTTAAGTCTAACTTGAACTTGTATTTGTGAGGTGAAGCAAATTTCCATTAAAATTATTTTGAGTTTCTAGCAAGTGAAATTAATTTCTCAGTGGGACTATATTGAGGCAGGTTGATACTGTATGAAATGTTTTTTATCCTGTATATAAATATCTCCTGTTTTCTAGAAAAAATGTTAGAGATGATGAGTATGTCAAACTTGACAGATCTATCCTGTTGCTTTATAAAAAATGACTCCGCATAGGGAGCAATGAGGTGCACGTACATGCATTATGAATCTGCATTGTGGGTGTCATGGAGCCATTTGTATTGTTGCACACAGTAATCCTTGTTATGTCTTAGCAGCCCATTTGTCAATTGTTGGTTTTGATGTAAGCCGCAGAGCAAGCACATCTAGAATTACTTATCTCAATGGGGAGAGTGAGGAAAGAACGATAAAGCAATGGGCTAGATTGATGGCTGGAGTTAACCACAGGTTTTGAGGTTTCACAGTTTAACTCCATTATGACATTAGGGACATTGTAGAGGAAGGCTTCAGAGAAGAGTTTTTGTTTTTACTGTAATAACCCGATTGAGGAACTATCTCAAGGAATTGTTGGAAGGTGGACAATTCTGTAGTAACTGTGCTTCAGTGCCTTGCTGTTCACCCAGAAACAATCCATTTCAACTTCTGAACATTGGGTTTGGAACACTGTTTAATGAATATTCAGTTAAACACTTGAATATGAGTTCTTGCCCAAAGCATCAAATCTGTTCCATTTATCTTGGAATATTTCTGAAGATCTTCTACTCCTGCTAATCATATATAATTCTGCATTTGGCTTTCCAGTACAGTGATAGATCATGCCGGCACAGAGGGTTTTGCTTCAGAAAACATGACCCTGCAGTGGAATGACTTAATCTCAGCCTCTAGATTTTCAAAGTTAAGGTCATTTCTCCTTTTAAATGATAAGTTCTCTTGAATGTGTGAATAGGAGAATTGCAGACATTGAAGGGCAAAAGCAGCTTTGACTTCCCAACACACCTTCTCCAATACAATTATTTCCACCGGGAAGCTATATTGGCTTATGCGGATCAAGTCACTTGCCTGTGGGATATTTTTCTCTTCTACAAATTTTCCAGCCAAGTAGAAGCAGCTCAGTCCAACACACCCAAGATGCTTGGGTTGTACCTTCCTTTTGGATGGAAATCTGTGCAGTAAATTCACAGCAAAGGAACATTCTGTGTCAAAGTCAAAAAACTGAGTTAGACTAAGACCTTTTACTTCAAAGTCCTGTAGCTTTGCAGTCATTCTGAGGCCATTATTGTGAGCAGATTAAATTTGTCTCAAGCCAAAGACCTTTGGCTGAAATCTAGATTCCCATTCCCATACTGCGTTCCACTAGGGTAGCACTTTTAAAGCTTCTGTTGTCACTACCTCTATCATCCTGATCTTGACTAAGGCTTCTCAGCAGTAGATACCCCGGGGTCTGCTCGCATCTCACCTTACAAAACCAAGTCCAAAGGAGGACTGTGGGGTCATGTGCTTATGTTAATTTCATGATTGAGATGTAGGGCTAGACTCTAGCCTGTTAATCTGGAGATAGTCATTGAGTAGCTAATGAGGCCTCTGTGTGGGCTTTCTCTTGAGACTTCTGGGAAATCTTGTGATATTTCCCTCATGGAGATGAGAAGCTATCTCCTCAGTTGTGGGGAGTTAGTCTCAGAGACGACGAATTATGGACAAGACAAGATGGCAGTGTCCGAGGAGCTGCAGGAGCTGGAGGAAAAGCCACATGGTCTTGCCCTGATGGAACCAGTCCTCTGAAGTGGGAGAAGCCACGTGGAGACCCCTGCCAGTGCTGAGTTGCGTCTACCACCACTGGATGCTGTTGATGGACCCTGAGTCCTAGAAATGAGGAGCCATGAGGGGACCCCTCCCAGCGCGGGGACTCTGCACCCACTGACCTGTGCCTTCGTGAGTCGGAAGGAGGCATTATAGACTGGTATTGGACATATGGGTTAATATCAGACTTATGACTTTAAACTGGACTGGGTTGGGATGCTTTCTTAATGTCCTATTCCTCTTGTATATAAACTGTACCCATATATTCATATATGTGTCTATGAGTTTGTTTCTCTAGTCTACCCTGACTAACACTAGGACCTGCAAGGTTAGGGGACTGGAGGGCAAAAGGGGGAATGGCCCTGGGGGAGGGGGTGGTCCTGAGCAGAGATCACTGCAGCGCCTCCAAAATGAACCTGCCCTTAGTTAGGGCTAATTCCAAATTTATGTCTAACATACTGACGTTTTTGTTTTTTTTTTAATGTGTTCAGATATGCTTGACAGCCTAAGAGCCCCCAATAAAACTATTTGATAAAAAATATCGGTAGAATTCAATGCAAAATTTGTAAAAGAGGGAAACCAAAGAGTACTTTTCCATTAGATTATTTTCTAAGGGTAAACAAAAAATTTATACAATTAAAAAACTGTGAAATCAAAATGCCTGCATTATTTGTGATTTTTAGTTGTTCTATGTAAAATTTAAAAACAGTAAAGTTCACGGTGCTTAAATATACCATTCATCAAGTTTTGATAAATATAAACAACACAATCCATTCACAAAGTATTTCTATCAATGGAGAACATTTCTCATACCCTCCTCTCCCATGACCCCCTACAGCTACCTGCCCTCTAGTACCTGTTCAAACACAACACTCCCACTCTTATTTTTCATCATAGGTAAGTTTTATCCACTCTGGAATTGCGTATATACAAATGAAGTCACACAGTCATACTGTTTTGTATCTGATTTTCGTCACTTATCGTATTTTAAAAGTCTTCCTTGTTGTCATGTGTTTATTATTTTGTTATTTTAAAGTGCTGAGCATCTTCTATTGTATTGGCCCTTGGTTGGTAAAAATAGTTTTCACTCGATTAGAAATCAGCAGTTCAAACCCACAGAGCAGCCCCTCAGAAGAAAGGACTGATGATCTCCTTCTTTGAAGATAACAGCCGAAAAAACCTTGTGGGGCAAACCTGCTGCTTATTCTATAAGTATACCACAACTTATGGATTTATTTTTACTTTGTGAGACATTTGAATTTTTACCAGTTTGTGTTGTTTTGTATACATTTGTTAGACCCTGTCATGTATAAGTCTTTTGGTGCAATATTTTTACCGCCCACCTGTGAAAAAGCTACAGACTGTTTAACATTATAACCAACTTCCAAGCAATTTGATTTTACTGTAGGCAATATGTTTAGAAATGTTGTTTTGCAATTGTTTGTGATACAGTAACTATCAGTGGGGTTTGTCTCGTAGTCACTCTCAACAGCAATGCATGAAACTTCTTTGTGGTTCACATCCTCACCAGTATGTAATGTTTTACAGCTTTGTAAGTGAAACCGGTGTGAGAGTAGTATTTCATCGTCAGTATAATTTTGCAATTCCTTAGTGTCAAAACTTTTTTATGTGCACAGTGGGCCATTGTATATCTTCTTTATTGAAATACCTGTTCGGATGGTTTGCTGCTGCTTCTTTTTAAAATTTGAACTTTTTGAAGATTTTTTGCATGGGTACATACCTGTGCTATTCTTGTGTCTAAGTTTATGAGGGATATTTATTTGTGCCTTTCTTTTGCATAAAAATAAGAGATGTTTCTTTCCCACTTTTAAGAAATTTGGGGCAATTATTCTTTATTTCTTCATAGGTGATAGAGCTTGGCAGGTTGATGGACCTGCCACTCTCATTGTAGAAAGCATTATTCACAAATGAAATTTTACAGATACAGCGTTACATACATTTTTTGTTTCTTTTTATGCCAATTTAAATAATCATATAACCTAATTTGGATGTACTAGCCTGAAAGTCTTTATCATATTGCTTTTCTACCCTTTCCATAAAATTGCCACGAGTCAATTCTAACTCATAGTAAGCTTACTGGTCAGGGTAGGAGGCTTCTGAGGCTGCAAATTCTTATGAGAATGGAAAACTTTATTTTCTGCTGAGGAGCAGCTGCTGACTTGGTAGTTAACTCCTAGAATTGGTAGTTGGATTTTATCTCCTTTCAATTACATACTCTGTGCTGAAGGTAAACCCTTTTGGTGAATTTTTATTGTTAAAAAAAGTTTTCCTTTGCTAATTTTCTGTTCTTTTGCATTTCATTGATTTCTATTCATTATGATTTTGTTTCTTTAATTTAATTGGGTTTAATTTTATTTTTTTACAATAAACTTCGGATCCTTGATTTTTAAACTTTCTTCTCCAGCATGAGAATGTTAAACATGCATTTTTCTGAGGTTTCTGGGTGGCACAGTGGATTCAATGTTGTACTGTTAACCATGGGGTCAGTGGTTTAAAGCCACTAGCCACTCTGGGGGAAGATAATGAGACTGTCAACTCTTGTAAAGGTTTGCAGTTTCAAACACCTACTCTGCCCCATAGCGCAGCATATCAGTGAGTCAGAATTAGCTTGGTGGTAGTGGGTTTAGGGCTTTTATTTTCCCGAGTCCTGCTTGAATTATATTACAAAGAGAAAGAAATACATAATTCTGATTATCATGTACTTTCAAATTTTCCATGGGATTCTCTTATTTTGCATGTATAGTTAAAATGTGCTCTTTAATGTCAAAATACTGAAAATGTCAGCATTACATTCTGATGTTTACTTATGGTCTATCATATGCCTATTTTCTTGGATATCCTAAACACTAGAAAAGGTTCTTAAACATCCATGCAACTGTTTGATTAATGTCCTATAAATATCAATTAGATCAAATTATTTGAGGACATATCCAAGCTATTTAACTATGTTTATTTATATCTATTTGTTCTTTTCTTTCTTTCTTTTTTTTTTTTTTGTGTGTGGCATCATTGCCCTGGTGGGAGTAGGAAGCCCAGCCTTGCTCACAGAGTGCTGCTGCTGGATACAAACCCGCAACTTTGTGGGCCGCAGTCCTGCACACAACCACTAGGCCACCAGGGCTCAGCCCTATTTGTTCTTTTAAGTATAGAACATAGATTGTTTAATTTTCATATATGATTGTGGAATTAACATATTTTCTTTTTCAATTCTATTTTTTCATACATATTGAAATCTTGTTATTAAATACATACATATTTATTTTATTTAGGTTAGGCACATCGGGAAGAGCTGTACAATCATCTTCTCAATCAGTTTAAAACATTTTCTTTATTCAAGTGCTCATCGTTACTAGTTCCTTTTTTCCCTACAGCCTCCTCTGCTATACTCCCAAGAAAACATTAGTCCAGTTATTGTCTATAGATTTACTTATCCTAGATTTCATATTCAGAAAACCATTAAAATAATAACAAAGTGAAACAGATTAAAAACCTCATTTGAAAATAAAGCAGAAAATGTTAAAAAAATAGAACAAATTTAAATGAATCATAAAGAAGGTCAAATGACAAGGTGCTAAATTTTACCCTAACTGCATCTGCAGTAATCTACTTCCTAATTCATTTTTCATGATAGCAATGCTATTACATCCAGATCTGTGGTCAAAAGGGATCCACAGGGCCTTGATCCAAGTGTATTTCCCCTTCATTTTTTAAAATTGTTTTAAGTGAAACAGATTTTAAATGAGCCACAAGGGATATCAAGTGGTATTACATTTTAATCTAACAACATATGCCATAATTGATGCTACAATGCTCTGTCTGATAACAGGAGGGTTCACATTCCTCAACTATGCTCAGAGGGGATGCACCAGAGGTTTAGTCTTTATAGGGACCTGGCAAAAGTTTGGGTTTCCACTGTCACATATAACATACCTTTTCATATGTTTGATTTTAATATATCTTTAATATCTGTCCTTAATTTATCACTGACGTGTATTTGTGAAGACCCTATTCAGTTGATTTTTAGCTTTTCATCCAATAAACTATGGCTCTTAATTGAATTGTTTAATCAATAAAATTTTAATTTATATAATTTAATTTTATTTAAATCTATGTTTAATCTATATAATCTTATGATCATTGGTGCAGTTGTATTTAAATCTATATATTTATTATTTGCTTAATTTACCTATTCTTTGTTTGCTATTAACAATTTTCACCACTGTCTTTAGTAGGTTGGCTCTGGTATGCCTAACATATGTTTTTTATTTTGCCATTGCATAGGGCTTGCTGAACTTCTTGGATCTGTAAACTGATGTTTAAAACACATTTACAACATTTTTGGCTACTTTCTGTGTCTCTTCATATTCTCTCTCGCTCTCTCTTGCACACACATTCTCTCACTCACTACAATTAGATTAAATGTGATTCGTTGATATTGGCCAACTTCTCCCTGGGTATCTGCCCATCTTTTTCATTCTTTTATTTTTTAATCTCTGTTGTTCATATTGGGCATTTGTAGTCATGTTTCCAAGGTCGTTGGCCACTTCTCTTACAGCTTTCCATGCTGCTTTTAAATTTATTTAGTTTAAGTATCATTTTTGGTACATTTTTTCTAATCCTAGAATTTCCAGTTGTATTACATTTATAACTTTCACTTATTTGCTGAGATTTTCCCACTTAATTTGTAGAGTACTATTTGTCTATATTTTCCTCTAAGATCTTGCTTACATTTACACACACATGTATGTGTATATGTTTGTAAGTGTGTGTGTGTGTGTGTGTGTGTGTGCAATAGCCATCTTAAAGTCATCTTGGAATTTTTTTCATATTGATATATTTTCCTTTGACTGTAGATCACATTTTCCTACTTTTTTGCATGTCTAATAATATCTGACTGTATGCTACACATTATAGTTGAAATGTTGTGAGCAGCATATACTAAGTTTTATAATTTTTCTTTAAAAATTGTTTTGTTTCACTCTGGCAAATGGTTAACCTAATGCCCTCCCTCCCCTCCAGAATTGGTTTTAAGCTTTACTTCAATTTACAGATGCAATTCTGGTTCCTTGAGGCCTGGTGACTAATACTTTCCTAATACTTCATATACTGCACATATTTTCACATCATACCAATTATACTTTGAAAATGTATAACTCTTTCTTCTTGGCTCATTTTTGCCACCCTTTGTATGGCTCTTGTTCTCACTGACCGCTGTGGTGCTGCTCAGAGGACCAACAGGGCTCTTCCCTTATTTCCGTTTCCTCTATATTTGTCATTATTTGCTGTTATCAACTGCCATTAGACTTAGCTTTAACTCGCTGCAACCCTGTGCAAAACAAGCTCAAAGCTTGTTATCTAGAGCTTTTCTATTGGCTGATATTTTGGAAGTAAATCACCAGACCATTTTTCGTAGTCTGTTTTAGTCTGGAAGCTAGAATATTTTAGGAATCTTAACAGCACACAAACATCCACAGACAGACATCGACTACCAATTGAACCTCAGTCACCTGCGTGGAAGACACGAATTCCACCACCAAATTACCTCTGCCTCTTCCCATAGTTTCCAACAGACAATACATTAATAGTAATTTAGAGCATCGCTATAGGAAGTTTCTGATGGTGTAAATCACTCTGGAAGCAGAAAGCCTCGTGTTTCATCTACAGAGCAACTGCTGCATCTTGAACGTTGGCAGCCCAATGTTCAGACCTTTCTTTATCAAACAACTACATCTTCTACTTCCTCATCACTGGCAGCATACAATCTCATTAAAATATGTAGTTGATTATAAGAAGCAGTGAATTAAATGTGGCACTGAAAAGTTTTAGTATATTTTAGGGAAGCCTTGCCTATAATGTCCACTTTAATGTCTATGAAGTTAAGTAGCTGTGATTTGCAACAGGAGCGTAGTGTAGACTAATGACAACCTATCACAAATCACAGTCATGAAGATGAGACACAGCTTGCTCCCAAAGGAGTAGGTATATTTGTAATAATGGAGAAAGACAGATTGGAATTTGCTTAGTGAGTACAGGTGTGTGGAGAAGACGGAGAATGAGTGTGAGTTAGAAGCTCTGTTTAGTTTTGCTTCATGATCTTTCTAGGATGATCTGTCTCTGGAAAACCAAGCCATGAAAGATCAGACATAAGAAACAAACTTCTAGTAAGTAAGTCCGCTGCCAATGGGTGAGGAGCCTGTCTTGTCTGTGGAAAACGTCTACTTTTTTCCATGAAGACCTCTGAGCATGCTATCAAATGGTTCCACAGAACACGTGGAATCTGTGCAGTGAGGACTGGCTATTTCTCAGGAATGCCCACAGGGGCTTTATCAGTCTTGCCATACTATGTACAAGTTCCTATGGCTTTGTGGTATTGAGTGAATATCACCACTCAGTTATTCCTTTTTCTGCTGCATGTAGACTCTGTGCTGGTTGTCCTGATCTCTGAAAAGACACTATTGAACAAGATAGGAAAAACCCCTGCCTTCTTTTTGTTAACATTACATGAGAAGGAAGATGAAAATTGAATCAGCTAACTGCAGTCAAACTCTGTCTTTTCAGCTGTAGTTTTGATACCTTCTTTATCTGTCAGAGATCTTGTTTGGAAAAAGCAGCAGTTTCCACAACAAGCATGTTAAAAATATGAGGATTAATTTCTTATCTTAGATGTCTCTTTATATAACTAATGTATTTGAAATGGATCTTTCCACAGATGATCTTTAAAGGTCTTGTGTGCATAAAGTGACCAGATAACACACTTTTTAACAATTTAACAATATCCCACAGTGTTTTAAAATTAAAATAAATATATTACAATACTATTTTTGCATTCTATGAAAATTTTTGTTGCTCCATATAGACCAAATTTTTAATCAAGAACCCCCCCTTCCCCGGTCAATGGTGTCCCACTTAAAATCTGGTCACTTTAGTCTAATGCAATGATGATGGCAACTTCAATTTATTTTTATTGTATTATATTGTAAGTGTGTGCACTTTAGTTATAATCTCATATGAAAAACAAGCATTGCCATTAAGTCAATTGCCATTAAGTCAACCCCATGATTGCAAAGAAGCAGTCTTATCTGTGTTTAGGTAATATAACAGAGACTCATGCCTCAGAGAAGCTATGCACATTGTCAAAGGTGATTGACTTAATAAGTGACAGAACCAGATACAAGCCATCCCCCCCCCCCCCGACAAACAAACTCACTTCCATCACGTCAATGCAGACTCATAACAACTGCATGTTGATTTTTGAGACTGTTGACAGAAGTAAGAAAGCCTGGTATAAGATATGGAAAAATAATCTATAATTTATCAAGGGTTCACTGTGGAGGGTGGGGAGGGGAGAAGGGGGAAAGAAATGTGGAGTGAATCTCAGGCACTCAAGTGGGAAGAGAATGCTTCGAAAATGATGATGGCAGCTTATGTGCAAATGTGCTTGACACACTGGATGAACGTATGGATTGTGATAAGAGATGCAAGAGCCCCCAGTGAGAGCTCTCAAATAAATAAATAAGAAAAAAATTCCTGGGATGTGCTTCAGTTGACGTCATGTGAGTCTTTGTATCTGTTGATGGGGGGTTCCAGTGCTCCTCAAGCTCTGTTTGCAAATATGGTAATCACCCTGAAGTAGATGCCTAAGGAGTGAGATATCAACAAGGTTTGATCAAACTGGTTTTGATTCCTGAGAACACACTGTTTTAAACCCCTTCCTGCAAACATTTCTTCAAAACCTGGGATATTTTCCTTTGAGTAAGACAATGATGTCAAAAAAATGTCTGTTGAAAGTGGACATTTACATCCCTCATTTCTTCCTTCCTGAAAGCATCTAGAAAAAACGGGTTAAGAGAAAGCAATTTCAGATTGTTTTCAGCTTGTTCAATGTCATATCATAAAAATATGGTCAGGTTTTGACTTCTCTTTGAAAATAGAAGTACTACTCATGAAAAGAAAACAAACCAAAACAAAAGAACCAAGAAAAAACATAAGCAGCAATGGTTTTATTTTATTTTTGTTCACATTTTCTTCCTACAGTGCCTGAAGACAAATTCAAGATAAATTGATTCTGATTAAGTAAAGACTATTAATCAGAAATTCACAGTGTTGATGTGTATGTGCCATTCAGAGGAAGTCTTTAAACTATCTTTGGAAACAGAAAAAAATAAGTTATGACATCAACTGGAGATGCACTTACCATTAGTTTTTCTTCCTTAGAATATCTGGAGAGTTATCTCATTTGACTCTCCACAGGCTTGTCATCCCAGAAGTAAACATACATTCATTTTCAAGTTTTAAAAATGTCAGTGAGGTTCTAGAGACCGAGGTAGGTAGATTTTTTTTAATGTGAATTGTTGCACTTTTGAGTATTTAGTAACTGCCTTAGCAATCTTAAGAAATCTGCTTCTTAAAAGTTGGATTTTAATCCCTAGAAGTCTGGGCAGTAAATCTGAAAAACCCATCCAATTCATAGCATATGCCTTTTTCAGAATATGGCCTTAGGAAGAACTGTGAATAACAATAGCATGAAACAAACAAGCATTTTATGTTCTCACTACAGGCCAGGGAATAAGCACACATATTAAATCATGGAAGAATTCATTTCTGATGCCACTCCCTGAGGAGTTAAAATCAGAATTGCCCACATTAGAAGTTTGAAATAAGGTTCTCTGGAAAAAATGAATAATACAGCTATGCTAAAAATTAAAAATAAATAACATTATTATCTGTTTTTGAAAATGTTGAACATTCACAGAACATTTGAACATAAAGAAATGTGGACATACGCATTGATCATGCTTGCAGAGAGTTTTTGTCTCTATTCTGCTGGTACTGGGCTACATGTTTCACATACATATGTCTGATAAATCTTGCCCTGTGACATACTGTAGTTCACCAACAGCAAATTCAAGGTCATCGAGTTGATTCTGGCTCACAGTAACCTTATTGGTTAGGGCATAACTGTCCATGTAGGTTTCTGAGAGAGTAGCCCCCATTTTTTAAAGATCATTTTATTGGGGACTCTTACAGCTCTTATAACAATCCATACATTAACTGTGCCAAGCATATTTGTACATAAGTTGCCATCATTATATTCTAAACATTTGCATTCTGTTTGAGCCCTTGGTATCAGCTCCTCTTTTTACCCTACCTCTCCCTCTCCTACCTCGCGACTCTTTGATAAATTATAAATTATTATTTTCACATTTTACACCAACCACTCTCTCCCTTTCCCCATAGTTCCTTCCGCCTCCTTCCTGGACCTCCCTCCTACCTTCTTGGTATGACTACTCCCATTTCTGTGCCTTAGGGCTTTATCTGACCTGGATTCCATGTGTCATGAGCGCTCATCTGAACCTTTGGATATGCTCCAGCTTAGCTCACAGTGAAAGGCAGGATTGGGGTAATCACAGTGAGGGTGAGGAAGCCTTAAGGAATATTGTATGTTTTATCAATGCTATACTAAACCCTGGTTGACTCATCCCTTCCTTGCAACCCTTCTGTGAGGGATGTCCCATTGTCTACACATGGGTTTGGGGTCTCTGTTCAGACCCCTCTCATTCTCAACAATATATTTGCTTGTTGATTGGGATCTTCTGGTGCCTGTTACCTATACTTTTCAACTCCTCATGATCGCATGGGCTGATGGGCTTCCTCTGTGTAGACTTGTTGCTTCTCTGCTAGATAGCCGCTTGTTTAACTTCAAACCTTTCACACCCTGGACACTATATCTTTTGATAGTTGGGCGCCATCATCTTTCTTCACCATATTTGCTTGTGCACCTATTTTGTCTTTGGCAATTGTGCTAAGAGGGTGAGCATCACAGAATGCCAGATTAGTAGAACACTGTTCTTGTGTTGAGAGAGGGCTTGAGCAGAGCTCCAAAGTTGGTCCACTTCCTCAATATTTTGCCATATATGTATATGTACCTATGCCAATACCTCATTTCATGAATTAATATATTTGCATAGGTGCACACCTATGTTTATACCTCTATCTGTAGCTTTGCTTCCTAGAGCTTTCCTATTTCCTTTTACTTTTCTCCTTCCCATTAACACACTCACCCTTCTTATGCCTCTTAGTAATTCCTCTTAGCTAGATTGCTATTGCTCCCAAACCCCTCCTCATTGTTTATTTTCATTTCCTAGTTGTTCCCCTGTGTTTGGCATTGTTTGCTTGCTCATTGTTTGCTCATTATTGCCTCCTCCCCCTAAAGTCCCTCTGAAACCTTCTGTCCCTTTGGTTTCTCCCCTGACTTGCTTCTGATGCCTAGGTAGGCAAACCAACAACAACGAAGACAGTTCAAAAAAGAAACACGCAAACAAGAAGAATAAAAGGCAAAAAACAAAAGCAAAAAGCCCAAACAAACAAATCCAAACACTCTTTATGAGAATAGAAAGCCTATCTTTCTCCTTTGGAGTGGCTCGTGGTTTGGAACTGCTGGCCATGTGGTTAGCAGCACAAATGTGTAAGCCACTATGCCGCAGGGCTCCCACTGTTGTCCACATTTTAGATAGAGAACGTGGTGACCCACACAAAGTCGCCTTGCCTGTAATGAGGAATACAGCTCCAGGTCAGGTAGACTGATTCCAGAATCCTTTCTCTGAACAGATCAGATGCCACCACTTCCCAATTACCAGAAACCACTAAAATAACCATCAAGAAGTAGCCATTGTTCTACTTTTGTGTTTATGAAGTTAATCTTTTCACCCATCTGTAATTAATAATAATTTATTTTATTTTGGTTACTGTAGAAAATATATGAGCAAAAATATGCATACTAATCTAACAGTTTCCACATGAATGAGCAGGAAAGGGAATGAACTGTCCTCCCTCCCTCAAAATTGTTGAAGCTCTGCGCCCCCCACCCCCAAGCCCCAATACAACTCTGTGACCTTGATGACATTTTTCAAGTGTTGCAACCATTGGACCTTCCTTTTCCGAAGTATTCTTTCAAGATTACATCACAAAAGGGCACTCACAGACATAAAAGCTTCCTTTGAGACCCGTCCATTTGTATTATTTGGGAATTGACTTACAGACCTGCAAATGGAAACAAGTGAACATTCAGGAAGTAGAACTGATACTCTAGCCCAAAGGTTGGCAAACCTTTGAGACTGAAGAACCAGTCCTGTCCCACAAAACAATTTAAAAATTGTTTGAGAGAATATTCTTCTCATAGATGTACTCTTACAAACAAATGACATCATCATTATCTGAATAATATCCTTACATTTTTTTCAATTGTAATTCACATCCACATTTACATACTAAGACAGCCACCTATGCTTGAGAGCTAGTTTGCCGATCACTGCTCCAGCTGAGAGTTTGCGATGGAACCTCAGAAATGAGCTAGAGGGCAGTTGGGGATGAAAAGTAAAGCGATGCTTTATCCAGGTAGGAAAGGACTTTGGGGAGGGACAGAGGCAGCAGAGAAGGGAACAGTTCTCTGAGCTCCTGAGCAGTTTCTAAGGCTTGAGAGTGAGGTCAGAGAAGCCGTGCTTTGGTGGGACGATGGGATAGTTGTAGGGTCTGGGTTAGGGAAATATGCAAACAAGGTGAAGAAACCTGATGGGACTTGCACTGATAAGGAGAAGGGATGCTTGATTCTGCAGCTGCAGGATCTGAGTTTGTAAGAAAATGCCACGGTTTAAAACCTCTTCCTTGGTAAATTGCGGGAGAAGACTTAGAAGTCTGGTGGATTATCCATTTGAAGGAGGGTCTTTGAAGCTGGTAGTCATCTCTCTCTCTGGCAGACTTGGAAAAGAGTTTGCACCAACTTGGCTTGGACAGATAAGGTCCTTGGAATGTTGGGGTTAGAGGCTGTAAAGTCCAGCTTGATGTCCATCTTCCTGAGGGGTGGGGGCTGCCTGGTTCTGACTCGGCTCAAACACTAGCCACCTCTCTCCCGGGCAGTTTTGTATGACTGGCTTCCAGGATTATATGCTAGACTAGTTAAGAAAAAAATTCTATCCATTATTTTTGAGTTTCTCCTCTCACTTGGATTGATCTTCTCTTTGCTCCTTTTCAGACTTTCTTCATTTTTATGGTACCTGAAACCACCTGGCATGTGTGCCATGGATTTTCCAGATAGAATGCACTGCAAGGTGATTTCTCTATTTGTGTTGTTG
Organism: Nesogale talazaci; assembly: GCA_004026705.1. Classification (NCBI taxonomy): domain Eukaryota; kingdom Metazoa; phylum Chordata; class Mammalia; order Afrosoricida; family Tenrecidae; genus Nesogale; species Nesogale talazaci. Next base: position 20,454 of record PVJH01018708.1, read on the forward strand.
TCAGGTGCTATCGAGTCAGTTCCAGCCTTATGTGACCCTCTGCACAACAGAATGAAGCACCGCTTGGCATGTGCACTTATCCCTATGCTTGAGCTCCTTCTTGTAGCTGCTGTGTCAATCCCATCTGTTGAGGGCTTTTCTTTTTTTGCTGCCCCTCTACTTTACTCACTGACAAGATGATAGAGATTTCTATATATAAATACAGATGTGCAGAGATTTCAGGGGATTTCTGTATTGATATCCAAATAAGGAGCTGTGATGGTATAGCCTTGGTTAGCAATAAACATCCCCCCCCCTCCATGTGGACAACTGAGAGGGTCTGAGGTGAGCATGCTGCCATGAAATGTGCCTGACTCTGCCATATCAATCTCTCTTCTATCTTTCATATTTTCTATGACTTTACTATAATCTTTACTTATTATTGCTGTATCTGGCCCCTACCGGACCCGAGAATCAAATCATTTTAAGTGTTCATGAGCTTGCTAAGTCTAGCTCACTATTTGAAAGGGTTTGGGAATAAAAAATTAGCCGTGCATGGGGATTGGAGTAGAGATGTGTAGATTAGCATTGTTAGCACAGGCACCAGGATTAGTTCCACTTGGCAGCATGCAAGGGACGGAAACACACCCAACAAAGTACTGGCACAGATAGCAAAAAGTATGGCATACACAGAAAAAAAGTTTATATCTGGAATGGCTTTATTCAGAGTTTGGGGGAATAAGACTTCAACAAAAGTCACACCAGGAACAGCATTATGATTTAGCGCTCTTCATAAACAGAAAGAGGACAAAAGGAGGATCAAGTAGCAGTGCTGCGATTTTGGAACCCAGGAGGAGCCTCTCAGTGCACTACATTCACTAGATATATCACTGTTGCCTCTGATCTTGATGACAGCTCAAATCAAAGTTAGTCGATAAGATTCATAGAAATAATTCCAGGGCATTTTCCTTTCTCCTGGAAATTGAATTTTCTCTCTGGAAATTGTCTGTTTTTCAGAAGCAAAGTGCAGTCATTCATTTGAATATCTGACAACAGTAAAAAGTAAGCATTGTCTTTGCAGTAAACTATGAGGTTTTCATTAGTGTCAACCTTCCAAATAGGTGTGTAGAAAGCATTTAGCTCAGGGTTCGAGCTGACTCTCACAAGAGCCAACACTCCATGGTCCAGACACAAGTGGCTGTGGAACTAGTTTTATTACAATGCAGCAATTTGGAGAGTGATTTCTTTAGAGCAGTTGTGAATGTGCTCGACTGCTAATTAAAAGGCCAGACATAGAACCCTCTCAGGGACTCGAAGGAATTAAGAGACCACTATGGAGTCATGGGTTGCACAGTGGAACGAAGTTCGATCCTATTAGCTGTTCTGAAAAAGAAATATGAGACTTTCTGTTCCCAGAAAGATTTATAGCCTTGGAAACCCTAAGAAACAGTTCTATTCTAGCTAATAGCAGCACTATGAATCAGAAAAGATTAGATGGCAGTGGGGTTTTTGTCTGTTTGCTTTTTCTTTTCTCTTTCCAATCTGCTTCCATAAAGATCGTGTGCCAAGCAAACTCTTATGGGTGCCATTCTCCTCTGCCCCATGAGAGGGCAACATGAGATAGAGTTGACTCAACTCTGTTATCTGCACAAATATACTCACAAATGCATACATTCACACATGCATACGTGAATTCACACATATCTGTGTGCTACTGTGAAACAGACTTTAGGCTCATGTGTCAGGTCAGATCCTGATGTAAAAAATCTCAAAATCCTTTGGCTGGGGGTTCTCATTCTATACTTGTGTTAGTCTGGGTAGACTAGAGAAACAAAATCAAAAACATGCCTATGGCTATAAGGGTAAGGTTTATATACAAGAGGAATAGAACATTGAGAAAGCATCCCAACCCACTCCAGTCCAAGGTCCTAGTCCAATATTAACCCATATGTCCGAAACCAGTCAATAAAGTCTCCTTCCAACTCACAAAGCACGTGCAAAGTCACCAGGAAAATCACAGGCCAGTGGGTGCAGAGTCTTATGTATCCAGCGGCAGTAGGAGCATCCCAGCACTTGCAGGGGTCTCTCCATGGTGCCTCATTTCCTGGGCTCAGGGTCCTTCTGCAGTATCGATGGCAGTAGAATCATCTCAGTGCTGGCAGGGGTCTCTCTGTGGCTTTTCCAACTTCAGAGGTCTGATTCCTCCAGTTCCTCAGATGCTGCCATCTTGTCTTGTTAATACAGTATCTCCCAACAACTGAGGAAATGGTCTCTCATCTCCGAGACTCCCCAGAATTCTCAGAGAAAGCTATGCCTACACAGAGGCCTCATTGGCTATCTCCAGATTGACAGGCTAGACTCCACCCCTACCTTCCCAATCATGAAACTGACACACGAGTACATGACTGCCACAATACTCTTTCCTCTCACCTACACACAGACATCTGAAAGAGGAACCCATTTGTACTACCTCTACTGTAGCACTGTTTGCTCTTTCTGAAGTTTATTGAATGAATGCTTCCTTCTGCCCACATAGTCCCACTGAGCTTCTTATAAAATCACCATCTACTAGGCTGTTTGCCATTTAATGGGCATGTTTTTGGGCTAATTATGCAAAAGTCATTAATTATGTTAAAATTGTTAATAACTCTTAATTAAGAGAGGCCTTCTTCCTTTGAATTCTCTATTGAGTTTCACAGTTTTCTTTGCCCTCATCTCCAAGTTTCCCAGGGTTGCAGCCATGAAGATTTTTGAATCTGTTTACTTTTCCTGGGCCTTATCTTTAATATGAAATTAATTAGAATTGTTGATAACTTTTGAATCTATGTCTGTAGGCAAGATTTCTTCATATGTTTAGTCATTAGACTGTCAGAGGAGCCAGCCTCCAACATTAACATCGGGGGTCTGGTAGGCACAATTGTATGGTAATAATTAATTAATTAATATCATAGTAAAGTCATAGAAAGCATAAGAGATATAAAGGCACATTTCATGGTAGTATGCTCACCTCAGCTCTGCTTGGTGGTCCATGTGGAGGAAGAGTGAGGGGGAAGGAAAGGACTTGGGGAAAAGGAACAGGAAGGAGAGGGAGAGGAGTTGAGAGGGGAGAGATGGCCCAGCAAGAGAGAGCCCTGTATTCTGACCAAGCCTTATATATCTTTTAGCCTTATATATCTTTAAAGACACATGTCACAGGAAGTAGTTATCCTATAGATTATGCAGTAATGAAGGGGATGACCTAGGAGAGGGAAGTTATTGGGATCCCCATGTGACAAGATGAACAGACCTAAGATTCCTGATGCCAGTGGCCTAACCTTGAATGCTCTTGGGCTGGAGACTTGATTTAGCCAAAGCTGTCAGGGGAAGTGACCCATTTTCCTAACAGCAAGGAGTCAGCCCTATCTTTTATGAGAAAGACAAAGGCCTCTGGATGGCTGAAAACTTGAGAGAAAATAACTTTTTTTTTTCTGAGCTGGCAAATGGTTACTAATATTTGTTTGATATTTGGGAGTAGATATGCTTGTGGAAAAGTCCTATCTTCATCTGACATTAGACGATTCCAAGACTTTATAGAGGTCTCATGTTAAGCATCCCTAAGTTCTTTGGGAGGAGATCTGGAAGTATAGTGGGTTATGTGCTTGGGTGGTAACCTACAGTGTCTCAGGAGTTAGAAGTCACCATCAGTTCTTCAGGAGAAAGGTAAAGCTCTCTATTCCTTTAAAGATTTACAGTTTGGGAAATGCACATAGGGTAGTTCTACCCTGTCTTGTAGGTTTACCATAAGTCAGAATCAACTCGGTGGCAGTGCATTTGGGTTTGGGAAATGCTTTGGATGGTGTAACACAATTAATATGCTCACCTACTCACTGAAAGATTGGCATCTCACATCAACTCAGAGACACCTTCAAAAAAACCTGGCAGTTTAATTCCAGAAACTCAGTCATTAAAAAGTATATGGGGCTTATTTATACTCTGGCACACATCTAGTCATGATGAATTTGAATCAAAAGCAATTGATAAAAGTACTTCTGAAACAACACCTCTACAACTGAACATCTCTCTCTCTTCTGAAAGCCTGTTGGAGTCCATCTATTCAGTTTATAAACTTAACAACCTTTGAATAATCCTAGACTGACCCTCCATCCTTACTCATACCAGTCTGTGAGGGCTCTGCAAAATTTCATGGGAAAATGGTTTTAAAATATAATGAAAATTTTTTGAAGACCCCTCAAGTTAGATACTATTACTATCACATCTCTTATATCTTTCTTTCTTTATGATTCCTGTGTCATTTCAGACCATTGTCACTTTGTCTGAATATTATATCATCCTTATGAAAAACAGTCTAACTATATTCCAATTAGCCTTCACAATGCCAAAAGGACTAGTCCCAAACTTCAAATTCTGGAGGGTTTTGCAGATCAAGAACTTTCACAGCATTCAAGATTGAAGTTCAACAATTTACCTTCAATATATATGGTTTCACATTAACTAGGTGGTGAAAATGGTTTCTAGTCCAACATTGAAGATTTGCATATGCCCAGAGTTGACTTGGGCTAGTTCTGAAAATTAAACCCTCAAAAACTATGGAACAGAGTTCCATTTGACTTGAAAATAATCAATGGCAGCTAGATTTTGTTTTCTTTTCTTTTCCATGAGTGTAACTCCAGTCATACCTTTGATTTACAGAGTTTCATGTCTGTATTTCTGCTTCTGGGAGACCATGCCACTTTTCAGAAGTTATACCCAGAATCACCTCCAGCAAGAGCCCTTCCCTACCTACATTAGATGCCCCTCTTTAGGGCTCACCTCTGCATTACACTGAGGATAGAAAGTTCATGCTGTGATTTGATTTGTTTATACCTTTTAGATTTGATAGATAACCAAGACAATGCATATCAGATATAGACATAATATATGAAGATGAACTTTTGAACTCCAGATGGTGAGGCATCGCTATAATCTAATACAAGTATGAAAGACAGAATTGACTTTTAGAATCTTCTCAGTTGTAAGAGGATGCTCTGCCTGACTTTCCAGCTGGCACTTGGATTCTCTGGTTATATTTTACAACTAATTTCTAGAAAATACATTGAGTAAGGGAAAATTATTTTCAATATTTTGAGGAACCAAATGGCTACATGTGATGACTAATTTTGTGCCAACTTATTAGGTTGGTCAAGTGTTTGTTTAGAAGTTGCTAAGAGGGTATTTACATATGATAGACATTTATATTAATTGACCTTAAGTTAGACAAAATGTAGATTTCCTGCAAAACATTAAGTTTTAGAAATATAAATAAGCAAGACTATTCTAATTTCCAACCTGTCACCTGATAGAGAATATGTAAGTCAGATTTGATGGTGGTAAGATTGGTTTAGACAGGCTGAAGTCATTTGAATAATTTCTTCAAAATTACTCTCTCTATATGTAAATATATGTGATAATTCAGTATTTGTCTGGGAGTTTAAGTATTATGTACTATAACATGTACTGTAATATCATCTTAGTCTATATTTTTATAGGCCTATATGGGTTTTGTATTTATTCATTTCTAAAAGCTTTTTCTATATTAAGAACATTAGTGTAGGTTTGCAAATGTATTTTTGACAGAAAATCCACAACAGCTTTATTTTATTCTGATAATATTCCATAAACACTACTTTGTTAAGCATATTTATTATATGTTTAGATACTAAAATCAGTTGAAGTGAAAGAAATGGAGAGTTAAGTTTGTAGGTAAAGGTGCATATAATTCTTTTGGAAAAATGTATGTACAGGCAGAAAAATAAATCTGATAAGAGAGATATTAGACTATATATACTTATGATAAAGAGATTAGATACATAGCTATATATACTTATGCTATGATTTTTTTTTAATTTGGAAAAGAATGGGGAGAAATCAGGGAAGATGCCCTATTTAGAGTGCTGTGAAATTTGTGGTAGGTCTTAAAGAATGTGTGCAATTGTTAAGACTAGAGTGGTGTTCAGATGATAGGAGAGAGGGTGGGACCACTCATTGGGAACTATGGCTTATCAAAATTGGACTTGAGATAATTTCTATGATGGAAGATACAGACATGCAGGCATGTTTTTTGCAGAGACAATGGAATATATATGAAACAAAGAATATGGGTCCCAAACCAAATTCACAGTGCTTGAATAAATTCTGATTCAGGATTTACTGGGCTCCTTAGAACAAAAGTACTATGTTCAAGATAGTGCTTCTGATATTTTAGTTTATATGCTCGTGGTGACTTCTTAAGCTGTACTTCAGGGTTTTTTAAGGCTGTGACGTTTCAGAAGCACATTGCCAGACTTTTTTTTCTGAGGTCCCTCTGCAAGTGTTTGAACCACCAACCTTTTAGGTAGTAGCCAGATACTTAACTAGGGATCACCAGGAGTTGAAATGGCAACTGGCAACAACAACAAATTTGGATATTGTTTTAAATTCTTGGTGAACTAAAGTTGAGTTCCATGAAATAAACACTGTGCCATTAAAATACTTATTGAAAGATTTCAGACTTGGCAAAATTCTGATTCAGTATAAACTTTCCAAGCTGATAAATACATTGGTTAACTGAGGATATAATTGAATCTTGATAGTTTAGAAAATAATGTGTTTTGAGTTTAAAATTAAAGATAGTATCACTAGTGAAAATTTCATCTTGGCTTATAAAATGATATCGATAAAGTTGGAAATTTGGAAAATGGTCAAACTAAATTAACAACCTTTAACATGTAAATGACACACACATGTGAGTGAGGAGGACTTGAAGCATTTTCTGGTGAAGATCAAGGATTGCAGCCTTCAATATGGAGTACAACTCAATGTGAAGAAAACCAAAATCCTTATAGCTGCACCAATATACATTATGATAAATAGAGAAAAGGTTGAAGCTGTCAAGGATTTTATCTTACTTGGATTATATCAATGCTCATGAAAGAAGCAGTCAAGAGATCCAAACATTAGTTGCATTAGGGGAAATCTGCTGCAGACCTCTTGAGAGTATTGAAAAGCAAAGATATCACTAAGGTGCGCATGACTCAAGCCGTGGTACTTTCCATTGCCTCATATGTATTTGAAAGCTGGACACTGAGTGAAGAGTATCACTGGAGAATCGGTGCATTTGAGTTGTGGTGCTGGAGAAGTATATAGAAAACACTTTGCCCCTTAGAGGCAAGGAGGGAGAGACTTCATCTATATGCTTGGGATATGAAGTCAAGAGAGACTAGTCCCTGCAGAAGGACACCATTTTTGGTAAAGGAGAGGAAGGCCAACAAGGAGACGGACTGACAACCTAGCTGCAACATTAGGCTCAGGCATTCAAACTAATTAGGAGGGTGGTGCCGGACCAGGTCATGTTTTGTTTTGTTGTGCATCAGGTGGTTGTCGGTCAAAACTGACTTAATGGCACCTAACAAGAACAAAGTATTCCATTTTCTTAACTTGCATTGAACTACTGGACCACTGTTTTATCTTTCTTGCTTTTGGGTGTTGTATACTTAAAAATGTGTTCCACTTAGGTACAAACCAAGATACTTTAGGAAAGTTGTGTGATTGAATGACAGCTAAGTGTAGAGTTACTGATAGGTGTAACAATTTTTCTTCAAAAACATCTACTTCCATGTAATATAATCCCCGATGATCAATTCCCTTTTGTGTCTATGTTGACTAAATATCCATAATGTATTGTCAGAAAATATTTTGTGTTAAGATGCTATGTACTTTCTTCAGTTTGATCTGAACTTATCTGAAAGTTCAATAAGAAAAATACCTATGTATGCAGTGTGATGATTCTCTTTCTCTGAGGTTGTTACACTTGGCCACAATAATCACTGTGAGAAGCTTGTAGAAAAGGTTGTAGGTAATTTGCATTCTTAGTTTGACTTTCTTAGTTTGGCTTTCTTGCTCTGTCTTTTAAGAGTTCACAATACTGTGAGGAGTAAGGAGATCTAAAGTTAAACCCTTTACTATAAAATAGAATTAAGTCACTATGAGACAGTATTAACAGGAACCTAGAACCAAGGGAAGCTATCTTGCAAAAATAATTAGAAGCTTCAAAGCTCTGTCATGTACTTCAAATTATTGGATTTTTGTAACAGCCTTGCTAGGAAGGCAGGAAGCTTATTGTAAGTGAAATTAGAAGCTAGAAGGCCAGGTGTGATTTAAGATCACACATGCACCTGTTTCCTCAAGTTCTTTGGGGCAGGAGAACTAGGAGCTGGTCCTATTCCTTTGCGGCATCTCTCCACTTTAAGAAAGAACTCTCAGCTTTCAGCATTAGGTACCAGAACAGGAGAGCTCTACCGGAAAGCTCTGTGCCGTCTGTTGCAATAGGAAAGGCTATTTTTATATGTTTTCCTTTTGCTAATTGCCTCTCCCTCCTGGGGGAATTTCTATGGGTAGAATGCCCAGATGAGCCAAGTTTCTCACTAATACCCACAGAGACTGGAAAGATGAAGCCAGGGCTCAGCCTGCCCTGGCGTCTTGAAACTTCCTCTATATGGCAGTGTAGTGGCAAGATTGTCAAAGACCTTGAGGCCTCCCCAGATTTGGCAGTTTCATTGAACGAAGGAACTCAAAGGTGAATAAATGAAATGGGACCCTGGATGTATAGCTCTCTGTTTCATGGAATTAGCCCAAATGACTTGGTCTAAGTTCAGTCCTGAAAGTTGTATGGAGCCAGTGGAAGCTGTGGGATATCAAGAGGCTTTCCAGGTCTTCTGATTTTTCTTTTTCAAGAGGAAAAAAGAAGAGACTTCTGAAAATGTACATATATTTCCAGTCAAGTTCAACCTTGAGTTTCAACGTTGGCAATACTTAAAGGTACTGTGAAGGTTTAAACCTAGTGAAAAAGAGAGAAAAAGGTGGAAAAAAAACAGTGTTCGGCCACATTTTCAGGAAAGAGAGAATCAGGTAGTACTAGGTGAGTCTGGGGATAGGCTCAGAAACAAAGTGTAGAAAAAGGATAAAGTCAATTTGAACCCCCTGTGGAGTCTATCACCTAGTCTGTTCAATTAGAGCTTTAGACACTACTATAGATCTTAGTATTCCTTGGAAAGTGGAAGTAATCCCCCCTCAAAAAAAATCCTACAAGTAGAGCTTGGGAGTTCAATAATTGTAATTGCTAACACTTGTGTAGTATTTGTATTCCAAACATTTTGGTGGATGCTCCCTCCTTTTTTTTTTTAAGACATGAGGAAGAGGAGGCATAGTGATTGATGGTACATGTTTTGTGTAACGTCCCACAGCTTGCAGGCATTGGAAATAGGCTGTTTGTCTTGATGAGGGGTTTTTAAGTTTCTTCTTGCCGGGGATGCAGCCATAGCTGCCAAGATCTGTTGTATGTCACACTCTAAAACATTTTCAATGGGGAGTGTATGGTCTCACAGAAGGGGGAACTAAACAAGGCCAAAGGATTGATGGGGGAAATTGGAAACTTTAAATCCAAAGGGAAGCTCAAGCTGTAAAAAAGCACCATTGTTATCTGATCTCGCAGCTACACTTCCCTCTCCACTGCACCTGCTGTCCGGGTGCACCTGGACGGTTACTGGGCCAAACAATCACGAAGCTGCCAATTCTTCATTTCACACCCCATTCTCTGTCTTATTTAGGAAGAAAGGGCGATGGACAGCCAGAGCCTGGGCCAGAACCCCCAGGTGGCCAGACTCCCACATAGGTCTCTTCGCACGATCAGGCACACTTCCATTCTCACCCTCACCCCACTGCTCTCCCGGTTCCACGGTTGCTGCCTCTCCACCGCTTCACCCCACCCGCTAGTTCCTTGGAGTCCTTTCTGACGCTCAGCAGCCTCCAGGGTCTAGCTCTTTCTTCCTCAAGGCAGTGCCCTTCCGCTGGATTCCCACGTCGGAGTCGCCCTTGGCCGGCGCTCAGCGGGGAGAGCGACTGCCTTCCCTCTGCTACACCGCCCAAGGCCGCAAGGAGCCCCTTTTGGACTAGCAGGCTGGACAGAGGGCCGGGACAGAGACAGCAGGTGCCCAGCCCGTCGACCGCTGCCGCCTGCCCTGATTCCTACGGGCACCGGCACCCAAAGGAGGCACCAATCCAGGGTGACGTCGTCTGCCTAACCCTCAAGTCCCTTCCTGCAACCTGCCGCCTCCTTTGGAAAGTATCGAAGTCACGCTCGATCCCACTGGGTGTGGCTGCGCATTTGTCCAGCTCCCGAGAGGGCTGCCCCCAGCGCGCCCGCCACACTTCCTGCCTGGTCCCCTGCCTGGCCAATGCACGGGCACCCCTCGCACCATGGACTCTGGACCTGGCTTTCGAAGAGAATCCGCCTTTTGGTTGGACCATTAGCAGCAGCGGGGCGGGGAGTTGACGAACCCCAAACACGCGCTTCTCCATGAAGATTCTTGAGCTTTCTCTGAAGAAAGGAGTTCATATGCTGCAGTGCCTCTGTGGAAGGAGCCTGAGGTCCAGCAACAGCCTAATTGGTGAGAAAATGTTCCTTCCCCACGTTTAAAACACTGCAAAATGCTCCCCCCACCTCGGCTCGGTTTCCGCCTTCTCCCCTCCTTTATTGTGAGCTGTCAGGGCTGGAAGGAACCGCCGGTCGCTTGTACAGGGGACTTGCCTTCGCACTTGCTCGCGCTCTCTCCTTGTGATTTGCGAGGGCGGGTGCGACTTGGAGTTATGCCGTGCCTCCTCTGAGAAGTTGCTGGTGTGTTCGACAGGAGAGGGAGTTTTTAAACAGGTGGCTGACCAGGCAGGTATCCTTTATGTTTCTTACTTTGTCTGAAAATTAGGCTTTGTGCTGCCCTCCGATGGTACCGGAGCCTTGGAGGGCTGGCGACTTCTGTCCAGGGTGCTGAAGCAGAAGAGTTCCTGGAGCTTGCAACTGGATCTCTCAGGAAGGACAGGGGAAAGAAAGATCAGTCGAACTAAATGACCTATGCAATTAAGAACACTCTTTAAAAATTTGAAAGGAAAAAAACCCAACAAGCAAGGGTATGCTAAGCTTTGACTGAACCCTTGCAAATGTGGCTCCACTATTTATTGTTTTACCCTGTTCATTGATCTTTTATTTTTTAGAGGTAAATTATTTAGGGTGATTTGTTTATTAACCCTCCAAATGCTAATCTTTTTTTTGTATCTTTTTGTTTTCCTTTTACAAAATGAGAATACAGTGTGAGAAATGAAGAAAGGTGCTTTATTGTGTCTAAACAAGTCTTTCTTCGCAGTTTTATTTTAATTATTTAGCTTTGGTCTTTAAAGTTCAAGTATATTTAATTTCCAGAAGTTGAACAACTTTACAATACATTTTATGTATAAACGTGCTTATGTTATTCTGGGGAAATGGATTCATTTGGTTACACACCTATTTTCACTCTCTTCAGCAGTTAAATTATATCTGCGAGATTAGAATAATTACAGATTTCATTCATCCTTTCTAAACTTTGCCTTTCTGTTTATGCGCCATTCTAGAAAAAGATAAAACTATTTTAAAAACAAGGATATGATTTAAGTAAATGCAATATGAGAACATGTACTTTAGAAGGAAATCAGCAAAGAGATCATGTGTTTTTACTTCTGCTCAATTCAGAAGCTCATTTAGGCATTTTTTTTGCCACTATAGTTGAAAGTGTTAAAATATCATTCCAATATATTCTAAGATGAGAGATTTATGTGGAAATTTTATGCTTTGATAATGCATATTTTAAGAAACCGGGAGAGATATCTGAAAATACTATTTCAACTGCTCTGACCTATATTAAGTAAAATGTAAATAGATTATAGCACATATAACACTTTTTCTATCGAGATAGGAAACATGTTTAAATTATACATGCTGTATAATAAAGACAGGATACCTCTTCCTGCAAAAGTAGGTAAAAGTAGATAAAATGGTCACTTTACAGGCAGAGTTCCTTTTCAAATAGCAGTAATCTAAATCTAAGATAGTATGCATGTGTATGTTGTTACAGACCACAGGATTTGAAGTCCATAGACCTAGCTGTGAGATGATCTAAAAAAGACATCCACACAGGCAAAATGTGAAAATATTTCCATCTTGGAAATAATGATGTTCTAGGTTGATTCCTCTATCTGCCTCCATTCTAGACTTAACATGTGATTCTATGAAACTAAAGTAGCTGAACTTCATATATATATATATATATATATTATGAAAGAGATATTTTGGTGATTTGGGAACATTATAATTCTCAAGGAGCTAAATGATAGAATCTCAAATAGTGAAAATGAGTATTTCTCCCCACCCCTTTCATACACAGAGGTAATTTAAGATATCAAGTTATTGAAAGATGTCAGCTTTTTATCATTTTATTGGGGGCTTGTTCATCGCTTTTCACAATATATAGTTACATATACTGTGCCAAGCACCTTCATGTGACCTGCTGCCACTATCATACTCCAAATATCCGCTTTTCCACTTGGACCCTTGATATCAGTTTCTCATTCTTTCCCCTTCGTCCTTGTTCCCACTGCCCCCACCAGACCTCATTACTTTATAAATTATTATTGTTTTATCATATCTTACACTGTCCAACATCTCCTATGTCTGTCTTCCAACTACAAGGTTATTTGTAGATTCTTGTAGTTGACTCCCTCTCTCTACTCCACCTTCTCTCCACCCATCCAGTAACTCCACTCTCACCACTGGCCCTGAGGGGTTCATCTGTCCTGGGTTCCCCATATTTCTATTTCCCATCTCTACCAGTGTACCTCCTCCAGTCTAGCTGGATTTGTAAGGTAGAATTGGGACCATGATAGTTTGGAGCAGGAAGATATCAAGTTTTGAATTATGGTTCTTACCAGCTATGACCTTAGGTAAGGTCTTACACGATCTTGATGTTCCTCAATTTGTGACTGTGATTGATAACACCACTTGACAGATTGTTGTAAAGATTGAATGACGGGCTGAGCCCTGGTGGCATAAGCGGTTGAGTGCAGGACTGCGGCCTGTGGGCTTGGCAGTTCAAATCCAGCAGTGGCTCTCAGGAGCAGGGCTGGGTAGCTCCCACGACCACCAGAGGGCAGTGATGCCCGGCCCCCCAAAAGATTAAATGAGTAGTAATCACAGGTTTATTGAATTCTCATTGTGTTCCAGGTAGTTCTATGAGAACTGTAAGCCTACTAAGTAGAACATGTTCAGGGTAATTTAGATATTATTATTATTATTATTATTATTATGTTTTATTTTACATGTATTTATTCTAGACGATGTTCATCATGAGAATTATCTCAATACAATGGTGCATGCAATGGTGCTGTACAAACTGTGCACAGTTTGTACATTGAGACAAAGACATCAGAAAGTTTTCATGCAGTAAATTGATACACATGGAACAGTAATACCCCATTCCAATTTTTAAAAACATACTTATAAAGAGACACCAACACACTAACACATAACAAATAAGGAAAAGTTGCATTTTTGTCTGCATGGAATAATAGAATTTTGTCATCTACTTCTTCCACATTATTTTATTTTACAAATAACAGAAGTGAGGGTCAAAAGAGAAAGTAACATAATTCATTACAGTGATTGAGGTGCTCTCCTAGTGGATTGCTGAATTTTATAATTATAAGCATTTCCATGTTTTATTTTGAGTCTATGGAATGAGTTGACTTAGACAGTCTCAAATAATCAGCATTAACTTTTGAGTTTCTTATTAGGATCGAAATATTTTACATGTCTGTCTTTTCCTTGGGATTCTTACATTTCCTTGGGATTCTTCAACTGTCTTGTTTATTCATCATGCTAATTCATAAGTCCTTTCCACTTCAATAGGATTCAGAGAGTGTGAGCAAGCTCACATGGAAAATATGTTTAAATAAGGATAAGTGGATTAAGTTAGGTTAGATTTATATCCTCCTGTGCTGTGCTGGGCTGATATCCTTAAGACCAATAGTTCAAAACCACTAGCCACTTAATAGGAAAAAGAAAAGGCCCTCTAGTATGTAAAGTGTATAGGTTCAGAAATCCACAGGGGCAGCGCTACAGAACAGGAAGACTGGTAATTTTTATGACTTTGAGTTTTGTTTCCTGTTTATCCCCACTCTATCTGGAACCTTCTATTGTGATCCTTTCTGAGTACTAGCAGTGGTAAGTAGGCACCATCTAGTTCTTCTGGTCCCATGGTTCCGAAGGTTGAAGTTCATATGGTCCATTAGTCCCCTTTGGATAATGGCTTCTATGCATTCTTGAATTTGTTTACTTTCTCTCCTCTTAGATGGCTGCTGGAATGCTTTCAAGATTCTAGTCACTATTTCAATATAGGACTCAGTATGAGTCAGAATCAACTTGATGGTGTGGAGTTTATGGCCCTTTCAACCTTGGAACTGGTCACTCTTTGGCTCAACTTTCAACCAAACATTAGTCTTAAGGTAACCAATAAAACCAGGGAGTTACCAACTCCTTAGAAAATCAAGAAAGTGGTCAAGAAAGTGACATCTGTCCTGTGATCAGCTCAGAAGGTAGAATTAGCTAGGAGCGAGGAGTGGAAGTGATAAATACAGGGAAGAAGTGGGTAGAGTGATGTTACTTTGTGCGGATTGTAATCATTGTTACAAAACATAATGTGTAGGACTTGTTAAGTGGGAAACTATTTTGCTCTACATACTTTCATCCAAATCACAAGAAAAAGTTAAAAAAATTCAATTGAGGTCCTTCAGTCCCCCAAAGGAAGAAAACAAAAAGAAAACAATAGCTTTAGTGTCTGCTCCTATTTCTCTCGATATCTCATTGGGTGTTGGGGGAAGTGCAGGCTTTCTACCTCAAAAATGGTACTAAGTGTAAGGGCATCTGATTACTTCAGCAGGGAAGGCCATTCCCATGTTAAAAAAGAGGATTTCTTATCTTAGAGTCAGTCTCTTGAGAAAGTTGGGTTAAGTCACTACTTGGCAGTGGATGGCAGTGTCTTTGTAGTAGGTTCCCCTGTAACGTTTAGTTAGCATCTGGCCAGCCCCGGAGGTGTATTGATTGGCACCTGAAATTGCAGGCTCTGTGCTTGCCTTGCTACTTTTGGTCAGCCCAGAAAACCCCTAGAAAGGGGTGTAATATTGAGTCCCCTTCCATGGTCACTCAAAATTAGGGACTCTTCAAACTGAGAGCATGGAGGATGATCAGAGGTCTTGGACTGAGCTGAACAGACACACTTTCAAATGGATTTAAAGGGAATTGAAGAACTCTAGGCAAAATAACCCGTCGATTCTATAAAAAACTCATATGCAAAGCTGAGTCACACACTTACTTAATGTCTCACACTGGTTGGTACTTGAATGAAAACTGGCCACTTACAGTCAGGTTGCATCAGCCGTTGTATATCTAACAGGTGTAGGCTTGTAGTGTGCTATTGGACAGTTGAATGAGCCAAGAAGGACTAGTTGGTTGTCAAATGGTTACTTGTAAAGATTTATTTCTAGAAAATAACCTTTTATGAAGATAGCAGATGTTATTACATCTATTTTGCCTTTACTTAAAAGTACCCACATCATTCTTTGATCTCTTTGCTATCTCTAAGATTTAGGCAACAGCTGCCTTTCAAAATTGAAACATTTGAAAATAAAGTATAAATTGAATATATTTTCAATTTAAATTCAATCCTTAGAGTTAGCAAATTAAACAAACAAGCAAAAAGAATAACCAAATTCACCTTTTAAATTCAGGTGTTCAGTTGTTCATGTTGGGCTAATTTCACAATATGCGTAACTTTTGTCAATATATGACCTCCTTCAATTATTTAATATGTGCACATCTTATTTTAGTATAACTGATTTTATTTATGTGTTTTAATCATCTTTGTGATAGACTCTTCCTTGTAGCTGGTTTTTATATTATGAGCTGAAAATGCTTCACTATTTCAGGTGCTCCAATGATAGGAACTTCTTGGTTATACAGCATGTAAAATGCCCATTGCTTTCTCATAACTCCCATTTAAAAGAAATACCACTGTTTTGTGGGTGATTGTCAGTGCTAATTGCAGCAAGTACAAGAAATTTTATTATTTATTCTTTCTTTGGTCAAGTACTTTTTAAGAAGCAATTTGCTAAAAGCCTACTGTGTGCTGATGTGATAATTGTTAGTGCTTCTCATCCAATGTGTCAGCTTCTTCTCCCAGACACATGCAAGAATGGCAAAACCCCATTCCACTGAAGTTGACAAGACCAAACAAACTGCCATCAAAACCAAAGCCAGGGGCTGAACCCTGGTGGCGTAGTGGTTGTGCGCGGGAATGCGGCCCACTGGGACGGAGGTTCAATTCCAGCAGTGGGGCTGGGCCTCCTACTCCCACCACCGGAGAGCAGTGATGCCCCCCCCCCCCCAAAAAAAAGCCAGTAGCTTTGGAATCAATTCTAATTCTTAGCTACCAAAATATTTTAGAATAGAATTGCTCTTAATATATTTCTGATGACTATTGCCTTTAGGAAGTAAATTGTTAGGTTTTTATTCAGAACTGAACTATTAAGTTCAGTTCAGTTCAGTTTAACTTAAATCACTTAAATCACTTTTGCCCCACCCAGGGATCGTTCCCTGGAGGTTAACTGTTGGCCATATGACTTGTATTACTAAATGGCATTCTCACAGAAGTGACACATCTAGTTTCCTTGTGGAAATTTTGATAACCAGAGCACAATTCCTCTTGGGTTCCTTCCTTCTGATGATGTTCAAGACAATAGCTTCCCTTTTAGTCTCAGTCCCTGAGCATCAGTAATGAACAAAGTACCACTATATGACCCATGATGGGCACTGAGCACAGATGACTAGTGAAAATCTCTTTTGGAAAGGAAGTTAGAGTTTTAAGCTAGTTTGCTCTTTGGCATATTCTGATTGAAATCAGTTCAATTTAAAATAATATAATTTAATGGAAGAAAATTACAACAATTCAATTCACTGCCACAGAGTCTATTTTGACTACTGCTGGAACACAGTAGACTTGCCCTGTGTGCAAGACTGCACATCTTCACAGGACTAGAAAGGAAGAGAGGCTGGTGGTGTTATACTGTCAATATAGCACACTAGGGCTACTAGGAAGGGTATTAGGTATATTGAATGTCCTTTTCATCTACGTATTCCAATTTCTCTATAACTTCACCTGTAATATATGACAGTCATATGTTTGGATACACAATCAATTCTCATGGAAGCATCAATCAAGAAATCAATCAATCCGTTGCATTCAGTAAACCTGCTGCCCAAAACCTTTTTGAAGCATTGAGA
Organism: Nesogale talazaci; assembly: GCA_004026705.1. Taxonomy (NCBI): domain Eukaryota; kingdom Metazoa; phylum Chordata; class Mammalia; order Afrosoricida; family Tenrecidae; genus Nesogale; species Nesogale talazaci. The sequence goes on from PVJH01018708.1 coordinate 37,642, forward strand.
AGCAAGGCTGTTACTTTGACATGACCCAAGTCTTGGTGTTTTTAATCACTTCACATGCATGTGAAAGTTGAACATTGATTAAGAAAGACTGAAGCAAAATTGATGCATTTGAATTATGGTACTTTACAAGGACATTGAAAGCACCATGAACTGCCAAAAGAGATTTGTTTTGGAACAAGTATAGTTAGAATTCTTCAAAACAAGAATGGTAAGACTTTGTCTCTTGCATGTTGGACATGTTGTCAGAAGAGTGCAGTCCCTGGAGAAAGATATCATGCCTGGTCAAGTAGACAATGAAAAAGAGGAAGGCCCTCAATGAGATGAACTTATGCAGTGATTGCACTGACTGGATCAAACTTAAGCACAATTGTGAGGATGCACAAGACCGCCAGTGCTTTGTTCTGTTGTATATAGGGTCACGAGGTATTGGAACTGACTGGATGGCACTTAAAAACAACCACCACCAAGAATAAGATTCTGTCTTTGCCCTTCTAGTATGCGTCTTTGTGTCCTGCTACCAGCTGTTACCTAGATTCCTAAACAATAATTGCTTCTTTCTCCAATACGTAATGTTTTCCATGAGTCTTGAGATCATTCTTTGAAATAGTAAAGTAATTGACAGGTTTTTTAAGGGCTCAGTTTGTCTTTCTACTTTGTCTGAAATGTGGAAATTACCTTTTGATGTCTGTAAATATATTCTAGGAAATAAGAATTAGCTATATTGCCTGAAAGCATTGGCTATTTTGGTAGTTCTTGTCATTGCTACAATTTTGCAAGACAAAGGAAATGCAAATAAGCATGGTTTTTCCTCCTTTTGTTATATACCGGGAGCCTTGTGACTGGAAGCAAGCCTGGAAAATACTTTGAAAGGGTTAGGATGAATGCCCTCATCTGGATCACAGATTGGCAAGCCATTGCCTTACTTTGTTTACTATGATGGAAAAGTAGCAGGAAACCAGGTACTTTTTCTGAAGCCTAGGAAAAGTAAGACCAACTAGCCTCTCTCTCTTCACCCCCTCCCATTTCTCAATCTGAAGGAAGAAACTAAAAGAAACATGTCCCTGCTAGTATCACCATCACTATTTTTCATTTCAACCAACACTCAGGGCTTGCATGGAACGTGCTGAGTTGAGCATTGGAGATCAGCAGGTGTGTGTGTGTGTGTGTGTGTGCTTGTAAATAGGTATAATACAAAACAGCACATGAAATATGCAACAAGTGAAGCAATTGTGAGGTAGCCTCTGTTTCGGTTTTCCAAATTCTTACCTGTTTTAATACCTGATAAGAATCACCTCAAGCAAAAAAAAAAAATCACCCCAAGCAAGGAATAGGGGTGGCACAAACAATTTGATCTTGCTATCTAATTGAAAGGTAGGCAGTTCTAAGTCACTCAGCAGTATCACAGAATAAAAAGCCTTGGGGATCTGCCTTTGTAATGATTACACACAAGAAAACCTACGAGGTTCTGTTCTACTCTGTAACACATGAGATCTCCATGAGTTTAGATCTATTTGGTGGGAGATACTTTTGTTTTTCATATTTATTGCAATTACCCTGAACTTAAAAAGCATTCACTACATTGAAAAGTAGTGTTGGGATGAGGCAGATAGAGGCCCCTAATGGAAACAAATATCTAGATATTTTATTGAAAGAATGTGTTTGAGTAGAAATGAAAGGCAACTATAAAAACTTTGTTTATAAAACTGAGCAAAAATATGTTCTAAAATTGATTGTTTTAATGATTATACAACTTTTTTTTTGAAAAATTTATCACAAAACCTTAAATTGTATGGTATGTGAATTGTAAGTCAATGAAACTATTAGAAGGGAAATACAAGTTTCCCCCACTCTCTGAATGTTCAGTGTGTCAATAAAAACCTTAGTATGCAAAAATGGCACAAAATTGCCTTTCATTTATATGAAAGTTATTCAATTTTTTAGTCTTCCCAGGTCTAAAAATTAGCCTATCAAATTATACAATGAAGCAATGTACACATATCATGTTCACCAACACAGATGAAAACTATGGCAGCTTGATACTGAGATACTGAGGTAGTTCCTGGGGAAGGAACTTGGATTCTTGTATTATTTTCAGTTAACAAAAATGGACACTAATGTGGATTTTCTATAAGCATCAAAACTGCATATACCTGTACCCTGCAACCCAATTCTGCATGACTGACATAGCCCACCTTCAGATATCCTAGGAGTTACCTTTATTCTATTTTTCTCCACTCCTACCTCAACAGAAACCCAAAGTTAAACCCACTGTTCTTAATTCTGATTCATTTTGACCCTCTAATATACAGTAGAACTGCTCCTAGTGTTTCTAAGATATTAAATCTCTATGGGAGTCGATGGTCTCATCTTTCTTTCTCGGGCAACTGCAAAGATTGAATAGCCAAACTAGCAATTAGCAATTCACTATCAAATCCACTCCATCACCAGGGCTCTAGCTCATTTACTCACAGCCAGAAGTGACATCTTCTAAGAAAGGGCCAGGTTCTAGTGTCTAGTACCAGCATTATAAAGAACACACTGAGTAAATGCATATAACTCTGTTCTCCCAATTTCCATGGTATATTGTACAACAATGAGGTTTTTTCTTTGTCATACATTTGTATGGTATATCTATCTAAATGCTATACTATTTTCATTGCACAACGTTGTGAATGCCATGTCCGAGTACTTCTTGTAATGGCATTTGCATTACAGTGCCAATCAGAAAGATACTGTCAATCTGCCAAGACAATTTATCTTGCTGAAATGATCTTTCTTGTTTATACATAAGCATCTAGTACCATCCTACCCCCTTCACTCATTACTGCTTATAGAAATGATAGCATTGCAGTTGATTGCCCACGTTGTTGCTTCAATGGAGCCAGCTGGGCTGCAATTGCATGGTTTTTAAATAAAGCTCAGTGGCACAAGATGCATATTCTTTTTGATGGGAGGGGAATTGTTGCTGGCTGGATCATTCTATGGGGCACCAATTATTTGCTTAACTTGGAAGAAATTGAAAACCAGTGAATTGCCATGATGTCTTGGTGTCTGACCTTGATACTGAGGAATTTGTGAGTGGATAGATAGTTAAAGACTTTATGAAGCAATTCTCAAAATGATAGTGGCAATATCCTTGCCCTAGCCAGTCTACTTAAAGACCAAGTTCAGTGCTATGGAGTCAGTTCCCACTCATAGTGACCAGCCATTCCAAATTCTTTAAATAGCTTACTGGCCAAAAGGCTGAAAGGCCAGAAACTTAGTTGAGATCAGGGATTGTGGGCAGTAACAGACTGCACCAGTCTATTCAACGGCATCCTGGGGGAGAGTCTGGAAGTGTTAAGAAGGCAACTGACTAGTTGGTGCTACATCCTCTAAAACTGCTGAAGAGTGGAGAACACCTGTCACTGTATTTGGCCTTTGTTTGTAAGCTTCTTGGTGTGATATGGAGGACAGGGCCTTTTTTTTTTTTTTAGCTCTGTATTATGAATTAGGAAGCTAAGGCCTATTTAGGTGAATATTTTTAGTCTTGTAAATGTATTTTTCTTCTGAAAAAAATTAATCTGCCTGAACGTTGATGTGCTTATGTAAGTGGGTGTGTATATATGTGAGAGTGTGTATAAAAATATATCTATCATATATCTATCTATGGCTTAAATGCATTTAAAGTTTTTGAAAATTTCAGGCAGAAATGAAAGACTTCTCATTAATTTCAAATATTTAGGGCTATAAAATTTTGAAATGTGCTACATTCATAATCAAAACATATACAAAAAAGACTAAGAGTTCACACCAGAATATTTTTATTTTATCATATCTTACATGATCCAATAAATCCATTCGCATACAATGCATTTGTATGATTCTACCAAGTGATTTATACAGTCATTAATGCTATCAGTTTCCTATCCACCCCTGACAACTCCTCATACCTCCATGGAATCATTACTCTTATCACTATTTCTAAAGGCTTACCTATACCATAAATGCACAAATGAATATATATAAAGCTAAACAATAAATGAGGTAAAAAATAAAAACCATAATTGTAAGTGGAGGAAATATTTAATAAGTAGAGGATAATCATGCGGTTCATCAGTGCTTTACAGCATGCTGGATTTTTCATCCTATCCATGTGACCCTTGTGAGAGGGACTGTCCAATTTTCTTAGAGGTAGGTTTTGGGATCTCCCTACATCCATGCCCCTTCACATCAATATAGTTGTTTGTGAACTTCTGATACCTCTTCCTATTGACACTTCATAATCACACAGACTGATGTGCTTCTTCCATACGGGTTTTGTTGCTTCGCTGCTAGGTGACCATTGCTTAATCACAAGCCTTTATGACCCTAGATGCTATAACTTTTAATAGCTGGGCACCATCAGTTTTCTTCACTACCTTTGTTTATGTACTTTGCTTCTGCAATCATGTCTGAAGGGTGGGTATCCTACATTGTTAGAACAGACCATTATTGAACTGAGGTAAGATTTAAGTAGAAGGAAAATAATTTAAGTAGAGGTTCAAAATTCATCTGCTTCCTTGTTGTATTTGTTTATACATGAGCAAATATACACACTTAAATTTTTTCCTCTTCTTTTTTTGTGCCTACTCAATGTTTATCTCTAAGTAATTCCTCTCAGATACAATTCAATTGATTAAACTTGACCAGAAAAGTTACACCCTCCTCACCATCAATTTTAGAATAATTGCTGTTCCCCTGAACCATCATTGTTGTCTTCCCACTCACTTCACCTGCCTCCCTCCAATGGCCCACAGGAGTCGCTGTGTCCATAAGATTGCCTATCCTGCCTATATTATATAAACACCAAGAAGACAAATAAATAAATAGATAGAGAGAGAGAGAGAAAGTCACAATATTAATAATGATCCTGACATAGAGCAGACGAATATCTCTCTGTTAAACAGAAAGAAGGAGATGTTATAAACCATCAGTCCTGTACCCCTTTCTTCCAGAGCTGCATATCCCAGTAGCTGATTATCTAACAACATATACACCCTCTTAGTCTTCATCATTCATGTCCAACAGACGAGCATCCTAAATTTCTCCATTACTATTTCCACAGTCAGGGATGAAGTGGTCTAGCACCCCATTCCCAGTTACATCTGTTCTCCTTGTGAGTATCCCCCAACCAGTTCAGATGGGGTGTCAAGTGCTGCCCTATTCCCACCCTGGAGTCCAAGTCTACAATCGGGATTCCTCTGGGACTTCATGGCTTCACTCTTGTCACTGGTCTATTGCACTCCCCTCTTGGTTGAATCCCATGGTGGTGGGTCTTAAAACTTTTAAAAGGCAAAAGATGTTTATGTGTATATATATATATATATATATATATATATACACACACACACATGTATCGTTATTAGCCCTTTGATTTTTTAAGTATTATTTAAAAAAATTTTTTTATGACATACTTTTATTATGGGCTTTTACATCTTCTATCACAATCCATAAATTCATCCATTGAATCACACACATTTGTTGCCATCCTCATTTTCAAAGCATTTTCTCTCTACTTGAGCCCTTGATATTAGTTTCTCATGTCCCTCCTCCCTCCACTCCCCTCCCTCTCTTCCTCCCTCTTTCATGAATCCTTGATAAGTAATAGATTATTGTTTTAATATCTTACATCATCCTCTGTCACTTTTCCACTGTTTGTTCCTCTGGGAGGGGTTATATGTTGATCCTTGTGATCAAGTGCCCCTTTCTGCCCCCACACTCCCCCTAATCTTCCTGGTATCTCTCTTCTCGTTGTTGACCCTGAGGGGTTTATCTATCCTAGATTCCTTGTGCTGTGGCCTCTTGTCTGTAACAATGTGCATGTTCTGGTCTAATCTAATTTGTAAGACAGAATTGAGACCTTGATAATGGGGGAAAGGAAGCATCAAAAAACTAGAGGGAAGTTATGAGTTTCATCTGTGCTATACTGCACTCTGACTGGCTCATCTCTTCCCTATGTTCCTTCCGTGAGGGCAATTGAAAGTCCAATTGAAAGATGGGCATTGGGTTTCCACTCCATGCTCCCCACCCCAATTCACATTAGGTATGATTTTGTCCTTGGTTTAACATGCCTGATACCTGATCACATGAACACCTCATGATCACACAGGCTGGTGAGCTTCTTCCATGTGGGCTTTATTGCTTCTCAGCTGTATGCCCACTTGTTTATTCCCAAGCATCTAAGACTCCAGACACTATATCTTTTGATAGCCGGGCACCATCAGCTTTCTTCACCACATTTGCTTATGCACCCATTTTGTCTTCAGCAATTGTGTCGGGAATGTGAGCATCACAACATTCTGGAATGTTAGAACAAACTGTTCTTGTGTACTTGAGTTGAGGTCCAATGTCCATGTGCAACTTTTATCCCTGGCATATAGCTGAGTACATAGTTCTATTCCCCTCTCATCACACACACACACACACACACACACACACACACACATACACACGCCTGCATGTAAACCTCTATAAATGTCCTTTGCCTCTTGGTTCTTTCCTCTATTTCCTTTTATTTTCCTCTTGTTCAGTCTTGATTCAGGTTTAGTCATTCCTTGCTGCTACATTGCCCTTGATTAGGCACCACTGGACAACCTATGCCTTTCTTTCCAATGATTTTAGTTCCCTTGTTTTTCCCTTGTGCCTGGATTGGTTTATTCTGCCCCCCTTCCTTTCTCACACTTCGCCTTCTCCCCCGGAATCATTCGTCCCTTTCTTTTCATCTCTGAATTATTTATCCTGTCTATCTTATCTAGATAGACATGTAGATACAAAGGGTCATTTGTCATCTTTGGAGTAAGAATTATTATCTTCTGATAGACATTGCATTGTA
>PVJH01018709.1:0-44490 GCA_004026705.1 Nesogale talazaci
CAGATGGAGCAAGAGGACGCGTCGGTTGAAGGAGGTGACCAAGAGAAAGAAAACGTTAATCTGGGGGACCTTTCTCTCCACACCCCCACGCACCCCATTCCTTTGGAAAGAAGCCCTTTCTGTGGCTTGGGTGATCTCCGAGCTGGCATGTTCTGCTCTGGAAGGAGCCCCACCCCCTGAGCTGTCCTGGAGAGCAGAGACATCCTCTTCTGGGTTCTCCTTTCCGGGGCCATAGTCCTCTTACACACACACACACACACACACACACACACACACACGCCTCCCACTGAGGCGGGGAATGCTGGCTGCCGGCGCAAGGAGCCCTGTTCTGGGTCCCAGGTAGGCCGACTCTCCCGCACAGCACGGGCATGGGCGCACGGTGGCAGGTGTGTCCTCACCCAGGACTGCCAGGATGGATGGATGTCTGCTCCCAAGCAGCCCGGCCTGCAGCCGCCTGGCCCGAATGTGGCCTCCATCACCTGAAATACCCCCGTGGTCCAGCAGATGGCGCGGGGGAGTGCCGGCGGATTCCCACGCTCGGTTCGCTGCCCCAGCTCCACGCTAGGCTGCGAACACTATCGGGCTCCCAGCGACGTGATTCGGACCTGAGCCACCCGCATGTGACAAGGTAGAACCACCCCACACGTCGTCCTAGGCTGCCATCGGATCGCCAGGTCCTTCGCCCAAGAAGCCCCTGGGTTCCACCTGCCACCCTTTGGGTAGCAGCTCTCCTCTTCACCATTGTGCCACCTGGGCGCCCTGCCTTCTCAGGGGGGCACCACACTCACTGCCGTCGAGTCTGTTCGGACTCATAGGGACCCTCTCGAACAGGGCAGAAGCGCCCCGGTGGGTTTCGGACACTAGCAGGACAGTCTGAGGTCTCCAGGGAGCCCTCAAAATACTTACAGCTGATGGGGCAAAGAAGGTTTTCCCTCTCATCTATCTCTGCTCAGCAGACATAAGCATAAAACTCTCGATTACCCAGAGCCGATTCCAAGTGGGCCGATAGGACAGGGGAGAGCTGCCCCTGCGGGTGTCTGAGGCTGTCACTGTCTAGGGGAGTGGAAAGGCCCGCCTGTCCCCAGCGGGTTTGCCTGGCTCACCTGGCTGTGCGCAGGCCAACGAGTAACCACGAAGCCCCCGGGGCTCAGAGGCCGATGATGTGAAATAACTGGGAGCTTTTCTGAGCACGAATAACTTCTCTGAAAGAACTCCTGTGAACATGCCCACAGCTCACGGGCCGTGCAGGGCTGCCATGGGGAAGAAATGAAGACGGCTGTGAGAGAGGAGTGCTCATCCGGGCTTCAGTGTGCCCTGCATGGCCTGTCTCCTGTACGCTGACTGGGAATGCACGGCACCGGGCCGTGCTGGGAAAGAAGGCCCTGGTTCCTGGGCGTGTGAGATGAGCAAGGGCGGGGTACTACTTGAAGAACCATATGATAATGAGTTGGGCTGCTAACTTTAAGGTCAGCAGTTTAAAACCACTAGCCACTCAGGAGAAAGCGGAGGCTTTCTATTCCTGTAAAGAGTTGGAGTCTCAGAAGTTTACAAAAACAGTTCTACTCTGTCTTATCGGCTCACTATGAGGAGACTTTGGCTCCATGGCAGTAAGAATTGTTTGTCTGTCTGCTGAGCAGAAGATGAGAAATCCTTTGCCTGTCCAGCTTTAAATATCTCGATCACTTCCTGGATATGTTAGGCTTCTCTTCTAGATTTTAGCATACCATAAAGAGTGAGACTAGGAATTTCATTCATTGAAAGCTCTGGTATCCCTGGATGTCAGGATAGGGGAGGGGTATGCAAAAGGCTGTCAAAATCTCTACAGACCCTGAATGAAGCTGAGAAACAATCACTCCCTGGCAAAAGCGGTTTCCCCTGGCCTCAATAGATAAATTGGGGCTATGATGAAATAAAAGAGCTGAACACAATTCAAAGAGTAATCAAGAAAGCGGATTAAATTATTATTAGGAACAGTGCAAATACTGGGGGATGGAAAACCAAAAGGTTAGAGCATGCTTGACATTCTTCAAGTTGAAAGGACCTTACAAACAATTTGAATGCCAAGTTGAACTATTGAGGGATTCTGTGAACAAATTCTGGATGAAGCGGGAAGCATCAAGAGAAGAGGAATGGAATGCACAGAGTCTTTCCCACAGTACCGAAAAGAATCAGTCAACCTTCAATCATTTCAGAATCAAGAACTGATAGTCTTGGGGGAAAAACATCTAATCTTCACTGAAGAAATTAAGCAAAAACAAGACTCCAGGAATTGACACATACCAATTGGAGCATTTCAACAAACTCATGAAGCACGAGAGTGCTCACTAGTCTATGCCAAGACATTTGAAAGACAACTGCCTGCTAGGTGACTGGAAGAAATCCATATTTATGCCTATTTCAAAGAAAGGTGATTTAGCAGAATGTGAAAATTATTGAAAACTATGATTAATTTCATATGTAAGTTCATGGTGGTCGCCAGGAAAGGGGACCCGGTGGCTGCTGCCTTGGAAAAAAATTGTCATATGCAAGTAATTTTGCTTAGACTATTTGAAAACCATTGCAGCAGTCCATCCACAGGAAACTGCAAGAAATTCAAGCTGGCGTGTGAAGGGATGTGGACTGAGAACTATCATTATTGATATCAGATAGTTCTTGGCTGAAAGTTGAGAATACCAGAAAGGTGTATTTTATTGACTAGGGATCATTGCCAACAAGGGAAATTCCATACAACTTAATTTTGTTCACGCAAAACCTGTACCTAGACCAAGTGGTGGGCATTTCTACAGCACAAAGACATATCGTGTGACTTAAAATAACAAAAGGTGTGTATCAGGGTTGTATCCTTTCACAGTACTTAGTCTGGATGCTGAGCAAAGTATCTGACAAGCTGTATTATACAAAGAAAAATGTGGAATCTGGAATAGAGGAAGACTCATTAACAACCTTCAGTATATAGATGATGCAACCTTGTAAACTGAAGTGAAGAACATTTGAAGCGCTTATTGATGATCAAAACCAACAGCTTTCAACATAAAGAAAATGAAACAACTTTACAACTTGACCAGTAGGAAACATCAGGATAAATGGAGAAAAAATGGGTGTAGTCAAGGACTACATGTTACTTGAAGGAATGAGACAGTGGACCTGGGGAGTCAGAACCATTATCTTGGGGACACCAAGATCAATTGGCATAAAATAGTTGACAAAACATAGATCATCCTTTCATTAGTAGCAACTGGGATCTTAAAATCTCATGAGTAGCTATCTAAGGTGCAATGATTGGTTTCTTCTTGTCTGGGATTGATTCATGTCAACGTCACTCTGCACAACCATGAGATCAGAAAAACTAGATGGTGCCCAACTACCACTAGCAACTTCTCTGAAAAGGACCACAGTTAGAAAGTCCTGGATGGAGTGGTAGAAAAATGTGGAACGAAAAACCAAAAAATCGTGAACGAGACCACACTTACTGGTTGAATAGAGACTGGTAGAGTCCCTTAGGCTATGAACATCTCCTTGATCATCCTTCAGGTCTGAAATGACATTTCTAACCCCCCCCATGGCTCTGTTTTTAACCAAACAAATTGAAGAAAGCTTAAGAATTATGTGGGACACTATCAGAAGAACAATTTACATGGGATCAGAACAGGTGGATGGGGAAAAAGGGAAAGATAAGCAGAGAGAACTACCAAAGGTTAACTAGCACAATATCGTAAAAGATAAGATGATATCCATGCAAGAAACTCAACGAACCCCATTTGGGTTACCCCAAAAGACAGTTTGCCTAGATATCTCATAATCAAACGTAGCACAACTAAAGGCAAGGGATACCGAGAATAGGAAGAACAGATGGAAACATTGTAACGACTACAGATCAATAATAGGAGAAGGTGAAAGATAAAACACATGGAAACGGAATAATATCCTGTCTTAAAATTGTTTAGTAATAGAAGAAACTCAAAATGAGAAAAGCTTCTGTAGTAGAAGAAATAAATTCCTTGACTCAAATGTGAATTAAGAAACATGTTGTTTTCGCCGTAGGTGCCATCGAGGTGACTTCAACTCGATGCAGCACAGAAAGAAACACCAGCGGATCCGGCCCCATCCTCTCCATTGCTGTTACGTCTGAGACCATGGTTGCAGCCACTGTGTCCCTCCAGCTTGTAGCAGGCCTTCCCAGGAACTGGTATCTCCTGACAACATGTCTAAAGTCCATGAGACAAAGTTTCACAAAGGTTATTTCGACCCATGTACTTTTGTATATGTGCTGCAAATATGCAGGGACTTTAACGAGGCCCCCTAACCCTCCCTGTTCTGTGCACCTCTGGGTCCCTGGAGCCCTCACCTTCCTTCCTTAAGTTGGCTTCATCTTCCATCCACTTGTTCCATTGCAGGTAGACTTGAAACCATTTCTGTCGCCTGTCGGGGAGCCTGGGCAGTTGTCTTTTTATGTCGTCCTCTCAGATTTGCTACTGCCTTTGTTTCCCTCTGTCAGGCCAGCTGGCAGGGTCATTGTGGCAGTTATGTGCTTATGTTAATTTTCTGATTGAAATGTAGGGGTGGAATCTAGCCTGTTAATCTGGAGATAGCCACTGAGTAGCCAGTGAGGCCTCTATATGGGCATGACTTTGTCCTGGGACTTCTGGGAAATCTCCTGATATTTCCCTCGTGAAGATGAGAAGCTATCTTCCCCAGTGGTTGAGAGTTAGTCGTAGAGACGATGAATCATGGACAAGACAAGATGACGACGGCGTCTGAGAAGCTGGAGGAGCTGGCGGAGAGACCACACGGCTTTGCCCTGATGGAGCCAGACCTCTGAAGCTGGGACAGCCACATGGAGACCTCTGCTAGTGATGAGTTGCTTCCGCTGTTGATGGACCCTGAGCCCTGGAAGCGAGGAGCCCTGTGGAAACCCCTGCCAGCGCTGGGATTCTGCCCCCACGGACCTGTGACTTCGTGAGTCAGAAGGAGACTATATAGACTGATTTTGGGCATATGGGTTAATATCGGACTTATGACTTTGAACTTGACTGGGCTCAATGTCCTGTTGCTTTTGTATATAGACCTTTTCCTTATATCGATATGCATGTCTATGAAATTTGGTCCTCTAGCCTACCCGGACTAACACAGTCACTCTGCTTCATAACTCTCCTTATTCCATTTTGTTCTCATTTAGTTTCTTTTTCCAGTTGATGTTCAATGTAATCTTGTATCTTTCCTCTGGTTGCTCAGGGTTCCAGGTTTGTCACCTGTATCTGTGTCCCTTGATTTCTCTCAGGTCTTTGCTGTAGAAGGAGAGCATAGTGTGACGAAGTAATCACCTTGGACGCTCTTTCATTATGGTGTCTTTTGTGACATGAAATGTGTACATTTTATATGAACTCAACTTCCCTCTTTTTACTTCAGTTGCTTATGCTTTGGGTTTCAAAGAACAGTCATTTTCTTCATCATTAAACTTGAATTCTGAAGACCTCTAAAATATAGAGGTCAGCAGTACCTGTTCTCCATCCCTTTAACCCCAAAACACCTCCGCACTAATACAATGTTTCCTGAAAACAGAGTGATATGTGACAGGACTTGAAAAAGTTCAATGACAAAGTTCATTATTTTTAATATCATATTCCCAGGAGCTTATTATAGCCCCTTGTATTACAGATTCAATCTTTTAGTCTTTCTTCCCACCATGAATACATCCCCACTTCAGCTTCAGCTTTTCATTGAAATATCAAACTCCTTAATATCTCTAACATTAGTTTGTTATCACACACACATCCAATATAAGATGGCCACCTTTCAAATGTAGTACCAAAGGTAGGTAGAGATCATTTGAAATCATACAAAAAATAAGGGCATTATTACTGTTCAGGAAACACTGAGAGTGGAACAAGGAGAGCGTGTGGATAGCCCCAAACCCCCATTCCTCCCAGATCTACTGTATGCAAAATAATCCAGTACATTCACAGCAGATAGAAGTGGACAAGGGTCATGTTCATTTCCATTATAAGAAATAAACACACAAACAAAAAACTGATTAAAACCACGAACAATGACCTTGCCATGAAGGAATAAACACCCCTAACACTGAAAGCATAATGTAATGAGATCTTCAAAAGTAAATGTCATGGGTTGCTTTACAGTAACAGTAATAGTATATATCATTAATATTTATAAGAATGCCCTTTAGTCATCAGGAATGAACACATTATCTTCAGGGTACTTAAGTTTCTGAAGTGAAGGGTATGTGTAAAATTTTAAATTCCCATGAAAGAAGTATTAAAAGTTTGGATGCTTAAAAAGACACTGGAATATAAAATGACAAGATGCTAAATTCCTTCAACTATGGATTTTAGCTATTTGCTGGACATTTACTCTACAGCAGGGCCTGTGCCCAAAGCCTTTTGGGAAAAGCTTTATTCCCTTCTATCTATGCTAATATCTATCTGCTTACCCATGTATCTATGCCACTATTTATCTTCTAAAAATCAAATTTCATTTATTTTCTTCCCTTCCCTCCTACACCCTATACCCTATCCCACCCCAGCTTCCCTGTAACCATCTAAGCTGGCTTCTTTTGGTGTGAAAACAATTTTCTTGATTTCTATCTTTCATAATGGTAGTTAGTCACTAGAATGGATTCCCTTTGCTCAGCATACTGTCTTCCAAGTTCATCCGCGTCAGGAGGTGTTTGACAATTCCCTTGCCTACCTATTTCTGGGGGGAAAGTCAGCGACGGAAAGCCCTGTGAGACACACAGGGTTGTCAGGAGTCAGAAACAACTGCACAGACCCTGGGACGGGAAAGTCTATTTTCATGGAAGGGGCCCTGGGGGTGCTGGGCGTTCTGCTCTGGTTTGCTAATTGAAAGGGTGTCAGGGTTCAAAACCACCAATCACGCTGCAAGAAAAACATGAGGTTATCTGTTCCCATCAAGATGTACAGTCTTGGAGAGTCGAAGTTTCCCTACCCTGGATCCTGCTCTGTCTTATAGGGTCGGGTGGCAGTTGCAATTCAATTAATGGCAGTTTTTTTGGGGGGGGGCATCACTGCCCTCTGGTGGGAGTAGGAGACCCAGCCTTGCTTCTGGAGAGCTGCTGCTGGATATGAACTGCAAACGCAGTGGGCTGCAGTCCCGCACACAACCACACAACCACTCCGCCACCTGGGCTCAGCCCAGCAGGGTTTTTTTTTTTTTAATTATAGTATCATCATTCTTTCATTTGGTGGAATGTCTCTAGCATTTCCTTTTAAAGCCCATTAATATTTTGAGCTTTTATGGATTCACAATTTGACCCTTGTTCTCTGATTTAATGTTCCCCATAAGGTTCTTCAATGGCCACTTCTCTGACCATGCTTTTTGGGGACACGGCCCCTGTGAGTGAGGAGAGACTATGGTGTAATGATTTAGCTGGCCATCTTGCTCTGCTAGTGTTTGCAAGTATAACTGGGAGGTAACTCTGCTATCATCCTAAAAGCTGACGAAAATGCATTCTGAGCAGCTTTTTGTTCTCAGTGTTACAGTGCCCTGGACCTTGAGATGATTTGGGACTGTGCAGAATAATGTGTCCTATGCCTGAGCAGTGCATTAACAGGGAGACTTTAGGAAGCAGCATGCTGTGATAATGCCACTGGCACCCCCTGTAATTATTCAGGTGGCCACTGTGGGATGGAGCCTGGGGGAAAAAACCTGCCATGACAAAGAGTTTCCCTACCCCCTACCGGAAACATAGCAATTATCCATGCTTTCTCTTTGAGAAAAGGAAATCGCCTGCAGAGACCAGGAAGAAACCACTGTGATCAAATTGCCCGCAATTATCTGTTGACCATGGATGGGCTTCAGATGGCCATTACAGGACTTGAAATTGTTGTTATAATTTTTTTAATTGCAAATTTAAGAATGCCCTTTATTCTCACCAGTTCCTTCAAAGGGGTGGTGGAAGGGGCTGTGTCCAACAGAGATGTGAGATCCATTGATTAAAAAATTGAAAGGTTTTCTGAATTGGGGCTGCTACTAACTGCTCCTTTATCTATCCCCACTCCCCACCTGCCCTCGGATTCTACAAAGACAGTGATCGATCTGGAGTTATCCTGGTACCTGTGGTTTCTTAGGCTCTGTTCAAAAGCCCTGAGGGGGAGAGATTCAGGCAAGAAAAATGACAAATCATAAGGGTACTTCCAAACCCTTGACCTCAAAAGGTTTTCAGAGAGAAATCGACCCTAGTCCAGCTTCCAGGGTAACTCTAGTCACGACCAGTTGGAGGAGAAAGAGAGCTCGAACGCTCCAGACTGGGAAACCTGGCACGGAGCAATAGTCCTCTTCACTCTCACCACCACCCCATCGCTTCTGAGTATAGAACAGGGTGAAACTGCCCCCTGTGGGGACCCTTTATGGGAGTGGAAAGCCTCATCTTTCTCCCACAGAGCATCTGGTAGTTTTGAACTGCTGACCAAGCGGCAGGTGAGCAGCCCAGCACGGTATCTGCTGTCTCACCAGGGCTCCTTCCTTCTCACCTCAGGAACCCCACAGAGGTGCTCACTACTTGGATTCAATAGAGCCCAGCGAAGCTAGGAGAACCTAGAACCCGAGCAAAGGGATGTAAAATCCCCAGTCGGGAAGGAAGCATGTGGAACAAAAGAAACACAATTTATAGGGCGAACTGCGTGGCAGGGCGAGTCCACAGATGCAATCTTAGTCAGCATTTCTCAGCTGCGTGTGCTTGGTTAAAACTCTTCACCTTTCGGGATCTCCTCTCATTCTCCACAAACTTGATTTGCATTAATGACACCCACAAGTATTGTATGCAGCATTTGGTGCATCGGGTCTAGCATTATGGTTATAAAACTCAGAAAAATATTTACTCGGAGTTTAAGTTGTACCCGGTCAGATAGTGGTACGAAGAAGACAGTGTATGAAGTGTGCCTGCCCAGAAAATCATGATGGCAACATATTTACAAGCATGCTGAATACAATTGATGTGTGAATTGTTTTCAATTCATAATAAAGAGGAAAATATACGATAATATCCAGGTATGGAGCATTCCCCATTGAGATAAGCAATGGAATACGAGGTTTCAGGGAAGGGTTGTCTGGTAACCCCTGGAGAAATGTAAAGCCCTGGTGTGTCACTCTGAGTAAACTAGGGAAACAAATCCACAGAAACTCATATATACGCCAGAATTTTATATAAAGGGTAAGTGTGCATTAAGAAAGCACACAAAACCAATGCTGTCCAAGCTCGTAAGTCCAACATTAGCCCATGGGTCCGACTCCAGTCACAAAGTCCTTCTCCATCTCATAGAACACATGTAATGATGCCAGTGAGCGTGTCAACATCTCAGCGCTGGCAGGGGTCTCTACAGGGCTGCTCCAGCACCCAGAGCTGCATCAGGTTAAGTTCACGTGACTTCTTCTCAAGGATGTCTTGCAATAAGTGAGCCTTGCCAGCTGAAGCAGGGAATTGGCTAAGGTAGCTGCACCCTGGTCTGACCATCAGAAAAAAAGAGACCTGAGAACTAGAAAGGCAAGGCTTACCAAGCCATTTAGCTCTCCACCCTTCAATTAATCCCACATGTTTATCGTAAAAGGTGACCAGACATCCCGTTTTTTTTTTTTTTTAGCAATTTAACAACATCCTACCGCATTTTAAAAATAAAATAAATATATTACAATACAGTCTTTGCTTTCGAAGAACACTTTTGTTGCTCCCTATAGACCAAAATTTAAATCAATGACCCCTCCCCGGCCCCAGTCAATGGTGTCCCACTTAAAATCTGGTCACTTTATCAGCCAGATAGGCACAATAAACCGTAACTATCTCAGTCCACCCCTTGTCAACTTGACACCTGTAAACAATTCTTTAGTCTAACAATTGCAGTTAAGTAACACCTACACCTTCATCCTATAACCCTATGAATACATTCCCCCATCTATGAAAATTTGCAAGTCAACCACTTCATGCTGCTATCCCCTCCCACCAATTTGGGGTATCCAATTTCTATACTGCCCACTTACATTAACCCAGTGCTCTGAGGAGACAATCTTTCATTTTTCTACATGAAGAATCATTCCAGTAGGAACCTCGTGAAATTTGCATCCATAAGCAAAGTCAAATCACAGCAGGTCATCCATAAAGACTGCAACAATATGCACCATTTCACAGACTCAAAAATCTCTTCATCTGGTCAAGCTCTGGTCAACTCAATGTGGGCTGCCTCAATTAGCCTCCCCAGGGTGCCCATTGGTTGGCTTCAGATCATGGGTTCTCACAAATACTCAATTTGCAATCTATCTTTGAGACACTTAACCCATGGACTGTGTCGCTGTAGTTTGACATCCTTCAAGACCTGTTTTGCCAGTGGGGACTGTCAGACCCTGTCATCTGACTGACTGTTGGTGACCTGCTTTGCTGTTTGCTGCCTGTGGCTGGATAACCTGAATTGCTCTATTGAGGATTACCTGGCAGCCCTCAAGACTTGAAGGACATTTGTACTGCTTTATATATTAATTAACTGTTTATTTCTTATGATATATATATATATATAAAATTAGTGTCCTGGTTTTGTTTCTCTAGAGAACCCTTTATAACAAGCAAATCAGTACTTGACATAACCAGATTCCAATGCAAAATTTTGCATTGCAGCTGAAATAAAACATCGGAACCTGACCCAAAACACTTCACCAAATCTGATCTGAAAACATTCAGAAGGGACAGGAGACAGACCTGGATCTATTCATAGGCCTTCTTTTTCATCCTTTTTACTTTTTCTTGTGTCTATACATATAAGAAAGGCAATAACCAATCTCTAGGGTCGATGGCTCTGGGTTAGGGTGAGGGAGTGCATGGGAGAAGAAGAGGGAAAAGAAAGGGAGAGGGGAACCAACAAGCCCAGGGGTAAGGGAACAATAAGAGATCTAAAATCAAGGACATATAATGCCTGATGGGGTTTAATCAAGTGCAATGTAGTCAAGAAAAAATACTTAGTCAAATAAAGGTCAGATATGATAGCGGGATAGGAGAAAAGTAAGAAGAAACAGGGGAAAGAACTAGGAAGCAAAAGACATTTATAGAGGTATAACTGTAGGCATGCACATGTCAAATAGGGATATATGCCTATGTAGATATATTTAAATGTTAAATATTAAGGTAACAGATGTACTTCAAGCCTCTTCTCAAGTTCTCCCTTAATGCAAGAACACTTTGTTCAAATAACCTGGCGTTCTGTGAAGTTCAACTTCCTGACACGAACTGGAAAGTCAAAATGGGTACATAGGCAAATGTGGTGAAGGCAGCTGATGGTGCCTGGCTGTTAAAAAGATATAGCATCTGGGGTCTTAAAGGCCTGAAGTTAAATAAGTGGCTTTCTAGCAGGAAAGCAACAGGCCCACATGGAAAAAGCACACCAGCCTGTGTGATCACAAGGTGTTAATGAGATCAGGTATCAGGTGACTCAAAACAAGCAACTATATTGATTTAAATTATGGAGGTTGGAGTGGAGACCCAAAGCCCATCTATAGACATTTTGACATTGTCTCACAGAAGGATTACAAGGAAGGGAAGAGACAACCACGGTGCAGCATAGCACTGACGAAACACACAACAGTCCTCTAATTCTACAATGCTTCCATCCCCAGCCCCATCATGACCCCAGTTCTACCTTACATATCTGGCAAAATGAGCGCATGCATGTTGGTACAGATGAAAGCTTTCTGCACATGGGACCCAGGGCAGAAATACCCCTCAGAAACAGTAATGGATGTAGGAATACCATGAGGGTAGAGGGAACGTGAGAGGAGAAGGGGGAAAATAGGGTACTGACTACAATGATGTCATATTAACCCCACCCCCACCCTCTCTCAGGGACGAATAACAGAAATGTGGGTGAAGCGAGACAGGGGGCAGTGTAAGATATGAAAATAATTTTCAGTTTGTCAGGTGTTCACGAGCATGGGAGGGTGATGGGGGAAGAAAAGAAGAGCTAATACCAAGGGCTCAAGGAAAAAGAAAATGTTTTGAAAATGATGGCAACCTATATACAAACATGTGTGGTACAATTGGTGTAAGTGTTGTTCTAAGAGCTGTAAGAGGCCCCAATAAAATGATTTATTAATTTAAAAAATTCTCTGGGTAAAAGATCAAAGTATGTAGAATCATCAAAAGAAAATGGAAGGAATTCACAGAGTCATTATACCAAAAAGAAAGAGTCGAGAAGGACATCATGCTTACTAAAGCATACAGGGGGAATGGGAGAAGACCCTCAACGAGATGGACTGACACAGTGACTGCAACAATCATCTCAAACATAGGAATCACTGTCATGAAGGCAGCAGTGCAGGCAGTGTTTGTTAGGTTGTGCACCTAACAGCAGCAATACTTAGAGGAGGAAGTTTGAACATATTTATTAAGAACTATGGAATTCCAATTCTCACTTTGGGGACACTATCTTCAAGAACTGATTCAACAGCTAAAGATAAAATCCAGAGATCTCTCCCCCACCCCCCACCCCTCGCCAAAGCCTCCGTATTGTCAGTGGAGAGTTTTTGATGCCTGCCTTGCTTCTCATGGGTCAATATTTGGGTGGCTTGAACATAAGTGTCCTTAGGCCAAACACTACCAGGACCACACCTATAATTTTACAAATAAAATTTAGTATTCATTGCAAACAAAAACCATGCCCCCATTTCTACCCTGCCTGAATATATTCATTTTTCTTGGAGAATTGGAAGCAAGGTTCTGTTACTATGCATGAACGTGAAAATTGTTTACAATCGGTCTTGTGGGACGTAAGAACTCATGTGGGTCATGTAAAAATGAAATGTATGATGGGGTTCCTCAAGAGGGGTCTAGGAGCATCCCTGTGAAGGGAGGTAAGGCCGATGACAATATTAGAAGAAAGTACCATATTTGGGGATTATAAAAGACACATCTGACCATAAGACACACTCAGTTTTTAGAGCAGGAAAACAAAAAATAATTTTTTTTTATTTTGGGGTGGGGGGTATCACTGCCCTCAGGTGGTGGGAGTAGGAGGCCCAGCCTTTGCTTCATGGAGTTGGAATCGAACCTCCATCCCAGTGGGCCGCAGTCCCGCGCACAACCACTACGCCACCGGGGCTCAACCAAGAAATAAAATTCTGAATCAGATAGGACCAGTTTACTAAAATGTTCTGGGGTACCACACCTTTGGATCATAAGACACACCCTCCCTCATGTATACCTCACTTTTAGGGGGGGAAAGTATGTCTTATGGTCCAAAAAATACAGTAATTGAAGACTGGTCCTTTGGATTCAGGTTGAATAAAGATATGGCACAGAAATAGAATTGGGTGGGCAATCAGGATAGAGGTAGTTTTTTTTAATTTAATAAATTGGGGGGGGGCATCACTGCCTTCTGGTGGTGGGAGTCGGAGCCCCAGCCTAGCTGCTGGATTGAACCTCCAACCCCGTGGGCCACAGTCCCGCGCACAACCACTATGCCACTGGGGCTCAGCCCGGAGGTAGTTTTTAACAGTGGCAAAGTTGATGTAAATGACCAGAAATAAAATAACTACATTTTTAAAAGAACAATATAAAATAAAATATAGGAGCACAAGAAAGATTGCAATAGTTGAGGAGCAGATGGAAAAGCTAGATGTGCAGGGAGCACATGTAAACCATTCTTGAAGAAAAAAGGGGTGATAGAGAGGGATAGAGAGTAAAGGGAGCTGCTTACATTGTTTGTTGTTGTTGTTGTTTAGGAGGCATCATGACCCTCTGGTGGGCATGGGAGGCTGCTAGATTTGAACAGCCAAGCCAGTGGGCTGCAGTCCCGAGCTCAACCACTACGCCACCGGGGCTCAGCCCCGCTTATGTTGTTTTAATAGGAACAATTTGAATGTTTCACTACTACTGAGAAATATTAAAGAAGAGGTTGATACTAGTGGGGGGAAAAAGGGAGAGGGTTGAGCCCTGGTGACGTAGTGGTTGTGCGCGGGACTGCGCCCCACTGGGTTGGAGGTTCAAATCCAGCAGCAAGGCTGGGCCTCTTACTCCCACTACCAGAGGACAGTGATACCCCAAAAACAAAAACAAAAACAAAAAAAAAAGAGAGAAATAAAGGCAAGAAGTCAGGATGGACTTCATTCAATGGATGCTTAAAGAGAGTCTACTATATTCTCAATACTATATAGAGTCTAAGAATGTAGGGGTAATCAGAATCCATGGCACAGATGGAGAGACTGGGTTTGGGAATGACTACTCTTGCTTAGGCATGAAGGAATAACAAGAATGGATACTTATATCTGTGGGAATTCAGTGGAATGAGGTCAGAAAGTTGAGGTGGTGCAGTGAATTACTTAATATGACCCTTCTAGGCAGCCTTTAGAATGCTAAAGGATGAGATTGTGTAAATGAGTTGCTTGTGGCCCACCAAAGAGATTGGAGATCTTGTTGATAAAGTGAATGGGGCCCTTGTTGAAGGTAGGAGCGTGCCAATTAGGAGCATAGAACCCTAGGAATGGATTGGTTGGTTTTATCATCAAACTAGGCTTAAAATGAGCGCCCTCCCCCCCCCCGAGGTGGAAAGGTGAGGGGTGAAGGAAAGTTCCTGGCCATTAAGAAAGAAGATTTGGAAGTAGAGTATGTCCTTTGGATCAGGGATCCCTTCACAGGGACCCTCTGAGACCCAGCAGGCATAATTGTAACACTGGAGATGCTAAGAAACAACAAGAAGCAGTGACAGATAAATGGTGACAGTAGAGGCATCTCAATCAGGGCCTGAGCAGGAGATAGTATGGAGGGCTTCTCATCCAGAGTGAGAAAGAGGAGGGCCTTCATACCTGCAGGTAGGGTGGGGTGCTTCTGGGTACTTGAAAGTGGAGCAAGGTTCATTCACAAAGTAAGAGAACTGAGTGCCTTTGGGCAGAAGCTAACTCACTGAATGGGGTACATCTGGGCATTTATTGGGAGACCTAAAATGCTTTATAGTACTTTCCTAAGAAGAGCAGAGCCTGGGTTAAGGTGGGTGAGAGGTAGGTGGCGAGAAAGTGATTTGCTTTGGGGCATGACTGAGAAGACACTGCTCAGGATACGGAACAACTGTATCCTGAGTTGTTTGTGATCGTGAATTGTAACCTGTTACTGCCCTAACAAACCTCACAACCACGAGGTTTATTATTGATGTGTTTTGTGCCATCATTGTAATAAATTATTAAATCCAGAAGAGAAGTAAAGAGTCCTGCGAGAGGGATGGCTGGTGTCTGAATTGGTAAGCAAGTTGGTGAAAGTAGGTCTACCCCAGCACCATAGGATTCAACCTTGGTCTGTTGATGCTGATAACGATTCTCCTTCTCCCTTGTGACATTAGAGGAGATCCACCCTATGAGCCACACCATCTTTACCCTGCCTGAAGAGCTGAATTTTTGTGGATACTGGTTCTTGTCCTATGAGTAAGACGTGGAAATAGTGTAAAATAGCTCTTGTGGGGCATAGATGCTAGTTGGGGCTCTAGAGAAGGTCTCTAGAGTATAAAAGGATGAGTTGCAAATGGAGATCATGCTTAGTCCAGTGGACCACACGTCTAGTCTGGTCTGGGTCATAAAGAAGTTGCATAGAAAACAAGGTTGAAGAAGAGTGCAGCATCAAAAGTGGAGGAAGGCTTATGAACAACCTGTGATATGTAGATGACATAACCTTGCTTGCTGAAAGTGACGAGGAAGCGAAGCACTTGGTGATGAAGATCACAGATTGCAGCCTTCAGTGTGGATTACAATTCGATGCAAAAAAATACCCCAAACTTCACAGCTGTATTAATAGGTGGACTTCATGATAAATGGAGAAAAGACTGACATTGTCAAGGCTGCTGTTGTGCTTGGATCCATAATCAAAGTTCATTGGAAGCAACAGTCGAGGGATCAAAAGATGCTTTGCATTGGGAAAATCTGCTACACACGACCTCTTCCTCGATTTTAATGCTGCACTCTTCTTCATATAATCCAGTTTCTCTGATGACTTGCTCAGCACAAAGATTTTTTTTTAAAGAAGAGGAGTTGATCCCAAGGGTTCAATTGAAAGTAATTATCTAGAAACAGATGATGGAATATATGTACCAATATGTTGGATACAATTGATGTTTGCATTATAACAAGAGTTGTAAGACCCCCAATAAAATGATCTAACGAAAAAAGAATGGTGAGGGGAGGGATACAACACTGATACAAACGTTTCTCAATTTTAAATCATGCAGCATTCCCTTGTTCTGTTTACATGACTATACCTTTTTAACATGCAAAAATTAGTTTTTATCAAAGAAAATATCCAGATGGGACATTAAAACCATTCGTATAAAATTAAAACTTCTGATATGTGTTGCATGGATTCCCTCTGCCCACAGGCTTAATTTAAGTGATATGACTTCCTGTGGTGTTCTTTTTTCATAGCAACGGGTTAAAGAGAGAACTGTTTAAAAAGAAATCCATTTTTGTCTTGTGAGCATTGAGCAGCTTTGCCAACCACAAGTATTTTTGCATATAATCACATACACATACATAGCCAGTGGTTATAATGCGCTCAAATACAGGAACATTTACGACGAGGACGAGGAAGTGTTTGATTCTGTTGTACAGAAGGTTGCTCCCCATGAGCACAGTGAAGTATTCTGGAATTCCCATCCTCCTCAAGACTGTCCATAGTTGTTGTGATCTACACAATCCAATGCCTTAGTATAATCAGTAAAACACATGCAAAAGTTTATCTTTTTTGTTGTCGTTTTTTTGTTTGGGGGGGGGCATCACTACGCTCTGGTGGTGGGAGTAGGAGGCCCAACCTTTGCTCTTGTGGAGCCGGTGCTGGAATTGAACCTCCACCCCAGTGGGCCACAGTCTTGCGCACAACCACTATGCCACCAGGGTTCAGCCCAAGTTTATCTTTTTGTTCTTCTCTGCTCTTGGTCAAGACCCATCAGACATGAGCCATGATATCTCTTGTTCCATGTCTTCTGAATCTGACCTGAACTTCTGGCAGCTCAATGTTGATGTACTATTGAAATTGTTGTGGGATGATCTTCAGCAACTTTTTTGATTAGCAAATTTTACTTGCATTTATTTATCAATTACATTGTTCTATAATTTGAGCATTCTGTTGGGTCACCTTCAGGATGGATACAAATATGGCTCTCTTTCAGACAGTTGGCCAAATAGCTGCCATTCAAATTTCCAAGCACAAATGAATGAATTCCTCCCGTTCTTCTTTAGCAAGCTGAAACATTTCAACTGGTATTTCATCAATATCTGGAACCCTTATTTTTAGCTAATGCCTTCAGTGCAGTTTGGATTTCTTTCTTATGTACCACTGGTTCTTGGTCATATGCTATCTCTTAAAGAAATAGGAAAATATCTTTCAAGAATTGTAATCACAATGAACAATTTTCATGGAAATTGTGGCAGTTACATAATCTCATATCAACTTGCAAAGGTGTGGAATCTAGCCTGTCAATCAGGTCGCAGTTTGATGACCTCATTTGGAGGTCATAAATAGCTATTGGAGGGCAGACACACTGTCTGATTTGTATTGCTGATGACAAGACATATGGAGCTATGCTAGAGGCCTGGATCTGAAGGAGCCACGTGGAGACGCACGCCAGTGCTGAGATGTTTACACCATCACTACATCCACAAGACTTTCCACCTACTGGCTGGTGATCTTCCTACATTGAGCATTGTGTTTCATGAGTCTGAAGAGGAGTTTATAGATTGGTATCGGATATATGGGCTAATATTGGATTTATGAACTTGATCTGGATTGGGCCATGATGTTTTCATAGTGTACACGCTTTAGCATAAAGTTCTTTTTTATACACATGTACATGTCTCTGGATTTGTTTCTCTAGTCAAACCTGATGAACAGAAATATATTTCACAAGGGGGATAAAACAGAAAATAGGTGGATATGCAGGGAAAAGGAGGACAAAAGGGACAAAAAAACTTGTAAAATTCTACCATATGATCTCCAATATCATTTCTAGCACCGAGACCATATTTTCTGTTTACTGTTACCTCTTTGTTTCAATTTTTGCATTCTAATTTCCAATATTTATCAATGAATTTTGATTGTTTGGTCAATTTCCAACTGAAGATATTGGTAGAAATCTTCAGTTTCTGCATCACTAGTTTTTGTGGTTGGTGCATCAATTTGAGTAACAGTAGTGACTGGATTTCCTTGTATGTGGGTAGATAGTATACTATCATAGACAGCAATGTACTTCATGATACATCGTGAAATGTCTTTTTTTGATGGTAAATACATGCCCATTCCTCTTGATTGTGTCATTCCCAGCTTAGTGTGCCATATACTTTTCTGATTCAAAGTGGCCAATGCCAGTTCATTTTATCTCACTAATGTCTATGATATAGATTTTTATGCTTTTCCTTTCATTTCAATGACTTCCAGTTTTCCTAGGTTTTTTTTTCATACATTCCAGGTTCCAATTATTAATTGATGTGTGCAGCTATTTCATCCCTTTTTCAGTCGTTCCCCATCAGCCACTGAAGATCCCAAAGACCTTCCCCTCAGAAATGTTATTTCATTCACGTTATTAAGGTTGATTCCATTCTGAGAAAGCAGTTTCTTCTCAGTCTCATTACTTCCAATTCAAGAAGCCCATCCTCTGCACTATCTCTGACAGGATTATACTTCTATTCATTGTCTCTTTCTGTTTCTGACACTTTGTAATGCTCTGTTTTAAGTTTCACCAGCTACTTCCTGCACAGTGAGGAGCCAATTCCTTCTTTGTCATCTGTTCCTAATTTGAAAGCTCAGCTGAAGCTGTTCACTTTGTGTTCACTTTGAAATACCAGTGACACATCACAGTAACAACCAACCACCACAGTATGACAAACTGAGAGACAAGTGGTGGCAATGCAAACTAGTAAGCAGGAATGAGAGACAAGAGATAGCAAGTCACATGAAGATTAACTCAAATCAGAAACTCTGAAGGGCTGAGGTCCTTCCTCCAGAACCGGTAGAGAAGGGAAGCTTTCCCATAGAACCAGCCCCCCGAGTTTGGACTTCCACCCTGCCTAAATGGTGAGAAAATACATTTCTGTATGTTAAAATCATCCATTTGCGATATTTCTGTTAGAGCAGCACTAGGTAAGTGGCCTCCTAAACCGTGATACTATAAATTGGTTTGTTTAAGCCATCTGTGGCATTTCGGTTGCAGCTGAGCTAGATAAGACAATGTTTAAGATCCTGGGCTTTACACAAAGTGAAATGGAGTGTTGACACACCATGCTCGGTCCTTGAAAACATCCTGCTGAGTGAAATAAGGACAAATATTGTATGATCTCATTTATATGCAGTAGACCAATGTATATAGACCAAAGCTTATTAGTGATTATCAGGAGTGATAGGAAGAGGGTACGTGGAAGTCATTGCTGAAAGGAAAGTGCATTTCTGGTAATGGAGGTGGAATAAGTGCAAAAGAATAGTAAAACTCAGCTAAGCCCTGGTGGCGCAATGGTTGTGTGCAGGGCCATGGCCTCCAGGGTTGACGGTTCAAATCCAGCAGCAGCTCTCCAGGAGTAAGGCTGAGTTTTCTACTCCCAAGAGGGCAGTGAATCAGAAAAAAAAAAGAATAGTAATACTGGTGGCATAGCATGATAAATATAAGCCACATCACTGAAGTGCAGAGTAAAACATGATGACTTGGCAAATGTCTATTTAGATAGATAGATAGATAGATAGATAGATAGATAGATAGATAGACCGACAGATAGAATTTAGAGAGTGAGTGTGTGTTCGGGCTTTAGATCATCAGCCTGATCTAGGGTTGAATTCTTCGCCTCATCTGCATTGCAACAAATCCCCAACTCTTTATCCTTCAAAGCAAAAATTGCCTGTCCTTTCTGCATAGCCCTGTCTTCTCAGATATCCAGCAGAAAGCATACACTGTCTTCCAAATTCCCACATGTCTATACTGCTCTCGTGGTCCTTACACATTCTTACTATGTGGCTTTTTTAGTGATCATGCTCTATGTCCTCTCAGAAAAATGTCAGTCCCATGAAGGCAGGAGACCCCCATGTGCACAGTTGAGTGCTCCCACTGCTAGGCTGACAAGACTTATTTGTGGAATTGAAAGAATACAAGAAGGAACGCATTCCTCCTTTTAACAACTGCTCCATCCATTTACGCAGGCTGCCAGCAAGTGGCAGTAGTTGCTTTTAGTGCTTCCGCCACCCAGTACACTGTCATACACTGCAGCTTGGAATCAACCTGAAGGGAGAGCGATTGCCAGTTTGGGCGAGTTGGGTATCTAAGTTGAAAGAATGCTGAGCTCAGAGTCAGATTTTTAGCCATAGATCAGCCACTACCCTCAGGCCAGTTCCTTCTCAGTCTGGATCTCTCTGTATCTGCGCAATGCAGTAGAATAGGGTGAGTGCCAGCCTCTGACAGTCTATGATTTTCATATACTGCAATCTCAAGATCACTAGAACTGTGCGATCCTTGGCTAGTTGCCGCCATCATTTCTCATTGTTTCTAAAATGTGCTTAATGAGAGCAACACGAACAGAGGTCTTTCCTTAGAAAGCTGCTTCAAATTCTCTTTCTTTCCTTGTTGGGATATACTGGAACCTATCAGGTCAGACCAGCCCAACTTTCTCTGACTAGTGCAGCCTCTCCTGAGAAAACTGGGTGGTGATTCTTAGAAGTGGAGAAATGAGGAGGGGGAAGAGAGGAGGAAATCCAGTCCAAGATTCATGGGCTCAAAGGCTCTAATACTGGAAATGAGCTAACCTCTATTTATTTCCAAACCTCTGTATTTCTTCTGTATGAATGCGTTTTTAACAGCTATAATCTGTGTAAAGAGGGCAGTCCATTTTTTAATTACTATTACGATTTTCTACTTCATTAAAAGCTACCGCAGTCCTACATTATCAATACAACGTTGTCTTTGAGCTCCGGGATAATTGTCCTACACTTTTAGTGTTTCTGTTCTACCTTCTGGATTCGACCTTCAGAGATTGAAGTCATCAAAGTCTTGGCAATTGTTCTCTGTTAGCCTGGAACAACAAAGGGGGAGAGAGAGAGAGGGAGAGAGAGAGAGAGAGAGAGAGAGAGAGAGAGAGAGAGAGAGAAATGAAAACCAAATCAATAAGATCAATAAATCAAATCAAACCACCACCATTCCCCCAAAAAAGACTTTTTGGTTATTAGCCCAGTGCTTTAAGCACTGTGTCATCAGGGTTTCAAAAGCAGAAATAAAAGAAGAAATTGGAATATGCATGCTAAATTGCTTCCAGGGACCTCCTTTGACATGAGACCAGAAAACTGAATAGTGACCAGTAGTCCTTCCTGAGCATTTGGATCAAGGCTCCCACAGCAGGAGAGTGGTGAAGGCAGGAGGAAAGAACGAACCAAATTCTAAATTATCATGGACTCAACTTCCTGAAGTAGTTGAGGCTGAATGAAAGAACTCTGAAACAGGCCCTGAGATCATCTTTAAATTATAAACCCTCAATAAAACAATAGTCCCTGAAGTTTTCTTTAAACTAAACAGCAGAATCCCTTATTTAGTTAAGATCATGGACCTTGGACGCCAAGCTCTTTTGAAAAAGTATCCATAAGGGATCAGCAACTGGAAAGGGCAGATAGGAAGCCTGGTGGTGGAGCGGTGGGGGTGGGAGAAGAGCAGTGGGTTCATGTTAAGGTAAGAGGAACAATGCAGAAAAGGAGAGTGAGACTGGTTGCATGGCTTGAAGAATGTGATCAGTGTCACAGATTTGTAAATGTAGAAATTATTGAATTGGTGTGTATCTTCCTATGAATACTTTGCGTACACTGCTCCTGCCTTCCCAGTTGGGAACAGACAGCTAAGGACAGAACTGAGGAAAGCCAGATCCTGGAGGGGTAAAAAAGAGGTCTAGGCAGAAAGTGTAAGGAGAAGGCAAATTCTTAATTGTTAAGGTCAAGCTTGAAAGACAAGAAAGAACAAAGGACTTCCAAATTCCTTTGAACAAAGCAGATGTACAAGATCAGGGCTTTATATTAGGCTAACAGCTTTAATGGGTATCACATTAAAAGTTTTGATTATCTTTTAAAAAAATAACTCATTCGGGCTGAGCCCCGGTGGCATAGTGGTTGTGCGCAGGACTGCGGCCCACTGGGATGGAGGTTCAATTCCAACTTCATGGAGCAAAGGCTGGGCCTCCTACTCCCACCACCTGAGGGCAGTGATGCCCCCCCCCAAAAAAAACCCAAAAATAACTCATTCATTGCGGGCTCTTTCAGCTCGTCTAACAACCCATACATCAATTGTATCAAACGCATATATAGCCATCATCATTTTCAAAACATTTTCTTTCTCACTGAGAGCCCTTGGTATCAGCTCCTGTCCCCCCCTCCTCCACACTCCCACCATTGTAAACCCTTGATAAATTATATATTAATATTATTACTACCATATCTCACACCATCTGCTGTCTCCCTTTACCCATGTTTCTGTGGTTCAACCTCTTGGTGGTGGTGGTGTGTGTATTAGATGATTGATCATTGGGATTGGTTCTCCCTTTCTCCTCCTTCTCCCCTCACATTCACCCTACCCTCATGGTATTGCTAAAAGTTTTGATTTTTATAAAAACTGGAATAAATGGAGATTGTCATTGGATACAAGTTGACCTTAGTGTGGAAGCTTGTCTTAAGCTTTTTAAATGGTCATGTTTCTTCCACTGTTTTATGAGAGCATGGAGTCCCTCTGGTGCGATGGTTTAAGTGTTGGCCTGCTAACTAGCCACCCCAGAGCAAAAGATAAAACGGTCTGCATCTGTCAAGGTGCACAGCCTTAGAAAGCCAAGGCAGCGGCTTGCCTCTGAGTACACATGGCCTTGACTAAAGTGGTGGGAGTGGTGGAGAGTGCACATTCTGAGAGCAATGGTGCTAGAAAATGCTTATGAATCACAAAGGTACAATGACATCCTTTGTTGATGCTATTCATGCATCTAAAGTAACAATATTTATAGAAGACAGATGAGAGAGAGGAGAGAGAGATATGGTGGGAAGGAGGAAGGGCAGGAAGAATAGAAAGACAGAAAAATTGTTCATGTGCATGTGCTAAGGGAGAGAGAAATGGAATCTTGTAATGTAATGTAAGGGAAATAAGCAGTTTTCCAACATGTATAGGCAATCAGATTCAATGTGTTTAATTGCAATGCATAAAACCATGCAGGGAAGAAAAGAAGCCAATATGTAATTAGTTTCCTAGGGCTGTCTTTACAAATTACCACAAAGTGGGTGGTTAAAACAACAGAAATTTCAAGCTGCACAGTACTGGAGACTAGGTGTTTGAATTTGGGGTGTCAGCAGGGCTGTGTTCTGGCTAAAGGATCTAAGAGAACATCCTTTCTTGCCTCCTAGATACTGGTAGTGCAAAGTATTTACTGGCTTGCAGCTGTAGCATAACTGAAATCTCTGTCACCGTTGTCACATGGTATTCTTCTGATTGGCCTCACCTCCCCTGTAACAGTGATCCTGCTTATAGGCCATAAGCAAGTTGTATATTCTTTTGAATAAGTTTCCGTAGAACGTGTACAAGAGAGAAAACAATGGCAAAGCCTATTGTGTTACTAGTGAAGAAGGCAGATATGTTTACGCTTCTCTGGATTCTTGATGTCTATCTTGGCATGCACCCAGAAATGCCAAGGGTAAGATATAGGCACAGAAAATAGCCTGTGTATGACTGAATCTCTAAGTAATAGCATATGCTGCCAAACAGCACTGCATTGCCACTTCAACTAAAAAGGAACTTAGACTAAAGGCAGACTTAAGAAGTTGGCTTTCTTTTCCTTAACCCCACGTGGTTTCCTCTTGGGGTAAGGTCAAGTGCGTCTGCTCATCAGTAGGAAGTGGCCTTGGGCGATCTTTTATTTCAGTTCCACAAGCTGGAGCGGTTAAGGGAGAGTTCCAGGAGAACTTACAACACACTCGGAGATTGGT
The DNA here is from genome assembly GCA_004026705.1 of Nesogale talazaci. NCBI lineage: Eukaryota > Metazoa > Chordata > Mammalia > Afrosoricida > Tenrecidae > Nesogale > Nesogale talazaci. The sequence continues at coordinate 23,960 of PVJH01018709.1, forward strand.
CCCAGTTCTGTTGTAAACTGAAGCCACGTTATTTTTTCCCAGAAAAAGCTGCAGTCTCTAGTTGGGGAGGGAATGGGAACAAACCTTGGACTTTTGCTAGATCAGGGACTCTGAAACTTTGACAACAGTCCAAGTACACACCTACTCTACACTCAGGCACACCTTTGAAACCCACAGAACCGAGTCCTTCTAGTCAGGGCCCACTCCTTGACATGCAACTTGCGCAGTAAGTTCTTGCTCTCATTTTAACGTTCTGCTATCTTGAAAATTTCAGCAATCTTCTTTCTGAGCTTCGATGGAATCATTGTGATCCACAAGGTTGGCAGTTCGCAACCACCAGCAGCACCCCAGGAGAAAGAGGAGGCTTCCTGCTCCCGTCAGCAGTGCAGTCTCCGAAAGTCACTAGGAGTCCCTAGGAGTCAGCACAGACTGGATGGCAGTGAGGGAGACGTACTCATGAGCAACCACAAGGTAGAAAGTGTATCGAGAGCTTCCATCACAGCAGTACAGAGTTGTGTGGAATGTCTGTCTCCACTCTTCGAGTAAGAAGAGAACGCCCAAGCATGATCAAGCTACACAATCCTCATTGTGTCATTGTGGGTGCTTCTGCATATGAATGAAAGTTGTCACTTATGCTGGCTTTGCAAAATAATGATGAATAATAAAATCCATGTTAATAACTTGGGATTTTATTTTATTTTGTGTTTTAGTTTCGAATGATAATGAGTAGTTAAAACAGCATGAAAAGCTGAGAGGGAGATCTGAGAAGAAAGAAAAAAAACAACTCTGCATTATCATGTTGCAATTGTGTTATCTGGTCCTGATTATGTTGTGTGCCCTCTGTAATTTTCTAGTCTGGTGGTTACTCTCTCTTGATCATGACCCATTGAATAGATTTCCTGACTCCCTAATGTACTATAGTCCGCACTTAGAAAAACGCGACTGCCCTTACGGGTCAGAGTGAGTGATTAATATTCCCCCAAACCTGTTTCCCTTCAACTAGCCCACAGGGATTTATAGCCAGGTTTGGGATCAGAGGTGGTGGTATTTCCCTTGAGGGTAATGATCAAAGGTATTAAAAAAGTCCTGGCAGTACCTTCACAAGACTGACTAGCTATTGCCATGGCTTCTAGAACCAATGAGCTAGAGAATTTGGTTCCTCAAGAACTTAGGAGCATACAAATGTCTCTTTGATCTTACCAGAGAAGTATATTTAATTCATTAAAGCAAAACTTCATTGAAGTTTATCCCAGGGCTACTAAGGTACTCAATTAAAAATGTATCCCTTGGATCTATAGCCTAAGAATCCTTGCCATTGCAGAAGGTTAAGCATTGGGCCTCACAGGTTGGCAATCACTTCTTGGGAGAAAGATGAGTCAGTCTGTTTCTGTTAAAATGACCGGCCTCAGAAAATTTATGAAGCAGTTCTACTCTTTCCGACAGGGTCACTTGGAGTCGGACTTAACGCAATGGCAGTGGGTCTTGCTTTTGATTTCACAGTCTATTTTCCATTTTAAGTAATGCTCAACTCTGTTATGCCAATATGGTCACCAGACAGGATTACACACTGAAGTGCGACACAGAGGAACAGCACACAGAGGAAATGACAAAATTAACATTATGATGGGTCAGAGTCTAAATTTAGAAGTCAACTGGACTCAGATTCCAATCCCAGTTCTGCCATAGTGTGTGTGCAAAAATCAAAATTTCTGAACTCGGTTTTCCTCATCTGAAAAACAAGAATATTGATTCTTACTTCCTAGTGTTGCTGTGAGAATTAAAGAATGCAATGTATATCCAGTGTCTGATAAACCTTTTCTAAAAGCCAAGCTCATTGCCATCGAGCGGATTCCAAGTCCCAGGGACCCAATAGAAGAGGCAGAATGGCCCCTGTGGGTTTCTGAGCCTGTCACGCTTTACCAGAGTCGAAGGTCTCGTCTCGCTCCCCAGGAACAGCTCGTGGCTAACCTTGCACTATGGGTCCAACATGTTACCACTAGGACGCCCGAGCTTGTTAAAGTGCCTGGTCGCATTTAGTAAATGGTAGATGTGATACTGGACAGAGTCTTAGTGGCCTAGTGGGCTGCTTGCTAACTACAAGTCAGCAGTTTGAACCCAGGAGCCACTCTGCAGTAAAAACATGAGACTCTCTGCTCCCATGAACATTTACATCTCAGAAACTCAAACAATTTGTTCTACCCTGTCCTTGAGGGTCGCGATGAGTCAGAATCCACTGGATGGCAACAAGGTGTGGGGTGGTTGTGGTTGTTGTTTGTAGTTCCAACAGAGAAATTTAACTTGAAAAACTACAAAAATGGGCTGAGCCCTGGTCACGTAGTGGTTGAATGTGGGACTGCGGCCCACTGGGTTGGTGGTTCAAATCCAGCCGGAGGTCTCCAGGAGCAAGACTGGGCCTCCCACTTCCACCAGAGGACAGTGCTGGCCACAAAAGAACTCCACAAAATACATCCTTTACCTAATGTTCTTCTTGTTTTGCTCAATCCTATCAGAGGGGTGTCTCTTGAGTGCCTATCTCAGTCCACTGGGGGGTGACTTGCAAAGCCAGGCAACATCTGGCGAAATCTGAAAATATTTTGGGTTGTCTGAATTGGTGGGGAGTGGTGTCTAAATGGTGGAGGTCAGAGATCATGCTAAGAATTGGACAATGCATAGGGCACCCTAAAACATACAAGGCCTCCTACAACAAAATTTAAAACCTGTTGCTGTTAAGTCAACTCCAATCAGTCCAAAGTGTCGATAGAACCCCTGCCTTGGTGAAAGCTTTAGAAAAGGATTAGTGTCTACTGGAAAGTAGAGTACTTTCAACAACTCCAAAACTTCAAGCCCTAAGCTCCTTTCTTACCAAGTCTGCAGAGCTACAGGACATGGTCACAGGAAACCTTTGTATATTCAAACTACAGAATATGATGCAACCATAAAAGCAATGAGATGGAACAATAGTATAATAGTTAGCATGTAAGGAACAGCCATGTGTTTTATATTCAGGATCTCATTGAATCCTTACAGCATTATTGGAAGATATTGTTATTATGTGCCGTGGAGTTGGTTTCTACTCATAGTGACCCATAGGGATTGAATTGTGTTCCTGTCCCTCCACTCCAAATGAGTGCTGTCAATCTTCAGCTCTCTGTTTGTGGTTGTCTTTATTATGTTAATGAGCCAGGATTCATGCAGGATATATTTTGAGTCAACCTCTTACAAGATAAAAAAGATATAGACTAAAGAAGTAGAAATAGGGCCAGAGATGTGCCAAACCATGTGAAGATAAGTCGAGAGCAGCTTAGAAGAGACAAGGACTTTCCTCTAGCACTGACAGAAAAGAGAACCTTATCATAGGGCAGACACTCTGAACTTAGACTTCAAGCCTCCTAAACTGTGAGAAAATGAATTTTCTGTCCATTACAGTCATTCACTGCAGTATTTCTGTTATAGCAGCCCTAGATACTGTAATTTTTGACCCATAAGATGCACTCCTCCCCAAAAAAGTGGGTGGGCAGAAATGAGGGTATGTCTTATGGTCCAAAGGTGTAAAGCCCCAGAACATTTTAGTGTGCTGGTACTTTTTTGGTTCAGAATATTTTTTCTTACTTACCTGTTCTAAAAACGGAGTGTGTTTTATGGTCCAAAAAATACGGTAACTAAGACAGCAATGCCTATAACAGAATCAACACTGCCTGGTCTTGGGCCATCCTCCTCATCCTTGCTAAGTTGGAGCCCATTGTTGATGCCACTGCATCAACTCTTCTCTTTTAGAGTCTTCCTCATCTTGATGGACCAAACGCGATGTCCTTCTCCAGGGATTGGTACCTCTCGTTAACATGCCCATAATACATGAGACAGTCTCCTCGTCCTCCCTTCTAACGAGTCTGTACTTCTCCCAAGACAGATTTGCTCATTCCCCTGGCAGCCCATGGGATATATAATATTTTTCTCCAATTCTCTAATTCAAATGCATCCGTTCTGGTTTGATCTTCCTTTTTCATGGTCCAGCTTTAGCATGAATGCTAGGCCATTGAAAATACGATGATTTGAGTCAGAAGCACCTTAGTCTTCGCTTTTTTAACATTTTCAAGAGATATTTTGTAGCAGATTGACCCAATTCAAAAATCCATTTGATTTTTTTTACTCCAGCTTCCATGAGTTGACTATGGATGCAAATAAAGTGAAATTCTTGACAATACCACCAACACTTATGTAATTTGTATACTTAGCAAGTAACCCAAGAAGCTCCACTGTGAGAATCTGGCACCACAATGGGAGAAAGAGTCATTAATGTAAAAGCAGCAAACTTTCTAAAACGTTTTTAATAACTCATTTCTGATGTGTTCTTCAAATACACCCTCTTTTTTTGTAGTATCCTCAAAAGCTACCCATCAGATAACCCTTCTCCTATTTCTGCTGGAATCTTTTTTGTTTGTTTTTGTTTTGGGGGGGCATCACTGCTTTCTGGTGGTGGGAGTGGGAGACCCAGACCCACTGCTGGAAATGAACCTCCATCCCAGTGGGCCGCAGTCCCGTACACAACCACTATGCCACCTGGGCTCAGCCCCCTTCTCCTATTTCTGAAAGTGACATACCATTAAAAAATGTACCACACTGCATACATTTTTCCATCTCAGCTTAATATTTGCATCTAAACTTTCCACTAGATGCCAGTCCATGTCATATGCCAACAAAAGTTTAACCATATGTACTTAAACAAAACAAGTGGATTATGCATGATTTAAAAGCAGGAAGGTTGTTCATCAGGGTTCTATTCCTTCACCATCGGCAGTCAGTCCAATGAACAAGTAATCTGAAGAAGAACATGATACCAGAATTGTAGGTAGCTTCCTGAACAGCCTAGGATGTGCACAATCTTGCTTACTGAAAGTGAAGAACACTTGAAGTTCTTATGGATGAAGATCAAAGACTAAAGTCTTAATTATGGATCACACCTCAATATAACAAAAACAAAAATCCTCACAACTGGGCCAAGAAGCAACATTGTGATAAATGGAGAAAAGGTTGAAGTCGTCAAGGATTGTAAAATAGATCCTATTGCGGTCATCCCCCATTTTGCCAATGAAGAAAGTGGAGCTGGAAGAGGTTAGTCTTTTGGAATTTGAGAGCTCATGTTTTTGTTAAGGAAATGTAGTCAACCAGGTGTGCTGTGGTGCTATTCAATCAGAAGGAGGATGTTGTTGTCAGTTACCACTGAGTCATCAAGTAGATTGGTAATTTACTTGCTTGAAGATCGTAGTTTTGGTGAATGCGCTTCCTGATGTTGTTTTAAGTTTAGAACATTTAAATACCCACTAAGGAGTCCTGAGTGTAAGTATCGTGAATGAAAATCTGAGAATATAATCACGAACTGTTTAAAAAATCGGAGCTAATTATTTAAGAACTTGTACCCATACTGGGATTTATTGGTGGTTTTGGACCTATACAGTGCCTTAAAGATCCTTTCAGAAGGTCCATAAAAGAGGGAAAATGTGGAACAGAACTCAAAATCATAAACAAGACCAGGCTTACTGGTCAGCTAATGATGGTTGAGACCTCAAGGCTAGAGACCTCATCCTGCAGGCATGGAATTGAATTTGCCTCTGTGTTAGAATAACCAACCTTTTAAGATCAAAGGGGCAGCATTACCCAAGGGCAAAGTTCAGGAAAGAAGGAGAAATAGAGACAGGAGACACAGGAATGACATGGGATAAACCATGGAACAATATATGAATTGAATCTGAGTGTGTACAAATTGCTGAATGCAAGACTATGATCTGCTCTATAGACCTTCACCTAATTCGTAATGAAAGTTTGTAAAAGGAAGGTCCATAAGATCAAAACTATTACAATAATACTGAGATATTATTTGTTTTTTCACTATGCTGATATTTCTCTTTTTTCCCCCTTGTATCCCTTTCAAGTCAGTACTCACTCCTCAGGTCCATTGCTAACCAGCAGAGTTTAGTGTTGCTTCTTCCACAGTGTCATATAAATGGGTATCTACAATAAGTACTTTTCTATCGCTGGGATTTTGCTTTACATTCTGTGCTTGGACAGCAATCTGTTGTTGCATGTGACAGTTCACTTTCATTGATCTGTAGTATTGTACTACATGAGCTGATCACACTTTATCTACTCTACTGTTGATGAATATTTGGATTGTTTCTGTCTTTTGCCTTATTGGGATGGTTAAGGCCTTTGTGTCCATTGACTAGGCCTGAGCTACCAATGGTTTGACAATACCATCTTCCATTTTGTCGCATGATACGAGTCGCTCATCAGTTGGAAAGGGAGTGTCCTTGGAGGTCAGGCCTGCATCCCTGGATGTTCTGGCAAAGCTTGCCTTTCTTGATCTTGCCTGACTCTGACCTCGGGTCCTTGGGACATAGCTGATACTAGCCAGCCATTTGAGTCACTGATTGTGTGCTCTGCCAGTTCTCGTAGGCTGCCCCCACCCCCAAGTCAGGAGAAGTCGCCAGTCTGATGTCTGACTCCCAGACTTGAGACTACCTAGCCTCCACAACTGCATGAACCTTTTCCTTGAAACAGTTCTCTCTGTATAGCAGTTTCTTTCCAACGGTTTGTGGAAAAGATGGAATTAAAAGTTTCATATCATTTTTCAGTCATCTGCTGACATTCTGTTCAGTGTTTTTGTGCCTCTAGAGAACTCAGCTTAAGAGAGTTACTGGGCATAGTGCATAAAACTATGAATATTCTCACACATGCGTTTAGCAAATGGTAGCACTGTGTGTTATATATCCTTGTGTTCGCTAAGATTGGTTGATCCAAGGTGAGTTCTTCCTCGTACTATTAAATAATCATAAAATTTGGTTGATCCAAGGTGAGTTCTTCCTCGTACTATTAAATGATGATAAAATAAAATAGGGTTGCCAGTTAAGAAGACCTGTGACAGACACTAGTCTGAGTGTTTCTGATCCATGAACCTACTTAATGAGAGTTGGCATGAGTTTTATCCCCATTTCACAGGTGAGCACATGGGGTACTTGGGTTGTGCACATGTTAACAGTTGGTGGTTCAGATTTACCCAGAAGTGCCTCCAAAGAAAGACCTGGCGATCTGCTTCTGCAAGGTCGCAGCCTTGGATATCCTGTGGAAGGCAGCTCTACTTTGAAACACCTGGGGTCTAAAGCCTGCCACACCACCCAGACACGCCCAGTCTCCTCTGAAACACAGGCTGGCAAGAGTCAGGATCTGAAGAAAAGGAGGAACCGGAGAAAGTATCTTTTCAGGATGACACAGCTACTACAATGCAGAGCTCACATTTCTTACTAAGTGAGAATGTATGTCTTTTAGACATTTACCAGATTGGTAATAATCAGAAATGGAATGCCTGTTGTTCATATTCTGGCTCCAAAGGATTTGCTTATAGCCAAATAAAGGGAACTTGATCTTCATCAGGCTGAACTTACAATTCAGCCTGTCCACCAGGTGTGAATGCCAGACAGAACTGGGTGACCCTTACTATCATGAACTCTGGTGTGACTTGTGTGCATTCTAATTCCTGGACTTAGGATGCACTCTCCAGGAGACCATGGATCTGTGATGGAACCCCTGGAAGTGCCCTTATCTAGGAAAGGGAGAGTTTGTCTGGTGAGGACAGGATGGAACCGGGTGTAACCCAGAGATCCTGGTGCAGCTGATCTCAAGAGATAGATTTATTATTACTTTTGGCAGTCGTGGTTTAAAGTGAGCATTATTAGGAGTGGTTACCAGAATGATCCAGCAACTGAAGGTCTTTATAAGTTACTTCTTAAACCCCTGTGATTAGTTGTCATCTTCTGTGCTCTGTTAGGCACAGTAGATCAAAACATTGCCCATCAAGTAGAAAGAAGATGTTCGGAAAATGATGATGGCAGCAAATGTACAAATGTGTTTGGCACATGGATGGATGTATGGATTGTGATGAAGAGCTGTATGAGCCCCCAATAAAATGATTAAACACAAACAAAAAAATAACATCGTCCAATCTTGCACAGTTGCTGATATACTCAAATCTATTGGTAGTTCCTATAAGAAGGACAATTACTTAATAGCTCTAAGAAGTAGATCTCTAATAATAAACCACAGGGCCAAGAACTGGGGGGCAAAAAGCTCCTCCCGTCCCTTCACTCAGACCCCTCCCCTCAAGCACTCTGCATTCAGCACCCTCGACCACTGGCCCCACGGTGGTTGGACACACGCAGGAGAACATACCAGAAATCCCAGTCTCTTATGTTTGGTTTGAGGTGCATGGGTGCTTCCTCAAGCTACAGAAAGGGTATTCTCAGGACCTCTCCCATCCACGGGAGAGCACGGAAACAAACCCAAACTTCCTCTCAAGATCAGCCAGGATCCTGGGAGCTCTTGTACGGGAGCCAGCAGCAACTCGGGCTGTCTTGCGGTGCTCTGCTCAAGGTGTCGTTATTAATTCTCTTTGAATGCAACCGCACACACAGCCCAGGCAGAGTTGATTACCGGCCAGCCGCCGATCAGATGGTCCAGATACATCAAACATGTAGAGGGCGGGGACCACGATATTTCAATATCAATTTATATTATTCATTATTCAAATTAAATTCTGATACATGCTATCATACAGATGAGCCTTGAAAACACTGCTGAATAAAAGAAGGCAGAAACAAAGGGTCACATAAGATATGGTTCCATCGATAAGATTTGTCTAGAATAAGCCATCTAGAGTAAGAACTTAGACTACTGTTTGTCAGGAATGATGAGTTTGGTAAGAAATACAGTGTGCCTACTAGTAGACATGGAGGGGTTTTTGTTTTGTTTTGTTTCGTTCTTTAGGGATGATGAAGCTGTTCCTCAATTAGGAAGTGATAATGAATTACACAACCTTGGGAATATTCTGAAAACCACTGATTTTCACATTAAAATTTGTTTTAATCAAGTTACTGTCTCTATTGGATGAATGGTTCCTTGGGGGGTCTTGCAGGGGAGGTTAGAGAGCTAATGAGTAAAAGAAAGAAGAAAATGTTCTAAAATTGATTGTGGTGATCATTATACAACTCTTAATATCATTGAACTATTGTAATTCACTATTGATATGTGTATTACATTCTAGCAAAACTGCTAAAATGTGAAAGGGTGAGCTTTATGGCATGAGTACTATATTTCTCAACATATATTTCTAAGTTTCTCAGGTGTTAGACATCATGTTCCAACCACTGGAACAATGCACTTACTAAATAAGTAAAAGACAGATGTGGAAGAAATTTTTTAAATCATTTTATTGGGAGTCCTTACAGCTTTCATCACAATTCATACATATATCCATTGTGTCAAGCACATTTATACATATGATACCATCATCATTTTCAAAACATTATCTTGACCCCTTGATATCAGCTCCCAGACACTATTTCTTTTGAACACTGGACGCCATCAGCTTTCTTCGCCACATTTGCTTATGCACTCATTTTATCTTCAGCAATGTTGCTAGATCACAGAATGCCAAGTTGTTAGAGCAAAATATTCTTGTATTGAGGCAGGGCTTGAGCAGAGGCCCCCAAATCTCTCCATGACCTCAGTGTATTGCCATATATATATGTGAACATAGGCCAATACCTCTATTTTTATGAATTGATATATTTATAATGTACACACTTCTAGTTATGCTTCCTAGGTCTTTCCTCTCTTTCTTTTTACCTTCCTCCTGTCACACCTTCACACTTGCCCTTCTTCTCTGTCAGCTAGATTACTGTAGCTCCAACACCCCCAGGATCTCTACATCTTCCCTATTGTTGATCTAATTTCCTAGTTGTTCCCCTATCTATGGCATTGTTTGCTCACTGCTCCCTTCCCCTGCCTCCTCCTCCCCCCCCAGATCCCTCCAGAACCATCAGATTCATTGCTTTCTCCTCAAGTTTGCTTCCCATGTCTTTCTTATATAGGTAGGCAAAGCCAACAATAACAGACACAAAACAAAAAGAAAACAAAAGATTGATTAACAAAAGGAAAAAAGTCAACTAGGAAAAAAGCCATACATAATTTGAGGTCTGTCTGCTGACCTTTATGACCATCTCTCCACTGGTCCTGGGGGAATTCCGGGAAGTGCCCCTCCTAGTCTGAAGTCTATCTGGGGGGCTCCTCAGTGGTTTTTTGGCTTGGTTTTGCTCCCACTACTGACCTATTATGTTCCCTTCTTGGTTCTCTCCACTATGGGGGGTTCAGACTAAACTAACTCCCCATTGAGTGTTCACAGTATTATCCACTATGTCTTGGTATGCTTCAATGAGGGAACATCATGTCTTGAGCTGTTGTAGGCTCTCTGTGCCTCAGCAGCTCCATACAGGGATGTCGTCCTCTGGACTGGGTGTGCTGATATGAGGTCTAGACCCACAGTCTCTCTTTTTCCTTCTTGATGTATTTCCATGTGGGCATGTCATGGCACCCCATCTTCCCAACCTGTAAGCTTAGTGTTGTCTTCTGTAGCACATACTTCTAGGGAGCGGGTCAGTGTGGTTCTGATTGGGGCAGACCCTGCAGTCCCCTCTTTTCATGAGTTGTTCCATGTGGTTACATTGCCCTCAAGGTGTGGTGAGTTGTGGTGGGCTCTGCATGCCCACTCCCAATTCTCCTGGGTGGCCATGATCTCAACAGCCAGGTCTACGCACAGCATGGGCGGGAAGCCTGGAACCGGAAAGCTCTGGGAGGGAGTTGGGTCCCAAGTGAGAAGGGCCAGCAGGAGGGTCCTGGGTGGAGGGCAAGCTCTCTAGCTTATTATCAAAGACATTTCTTTATTGTCCAGATTTGTACTTATTTTCCTAGGTTTTCTAAACATATCTGATCAGAAAAATCACTCAAAGAGCTCGGCACACTTCTGAACCACACACACACTTTCCTCTTCTTGGGATTCAGGGGTGTAGGGTACTCATCCATCTGTACTTTGGGTAAAAGCTGTAGGTATTGTTCTGATGCTCAGATACAGTTGGAGAAACACAGACTTAGGTGATGGGAAACCACAGAAGGCTTTTCTCTCTTAATTGAAAAGCATATTATTTTCTGAAATGTCTCAGTGGGTTGGTAGTTTCATACAATAGAGTTAGTTTCAACAGAATTTTAATTTGCCCCATGTTTGTCAAAGAGCAATTGAAGTACTCTTTTATTTGAGCTGTGAAAAACAATGGGAAATTAGTCTGTGCATTTGGAAAGTGCATTTGATGCTAAGTCTCATTATGTCTTTCCACTTAGTTCCCACGGTTAGAAAATGTGAGTTTGGGTCAACTATAGATTTTTAGCTGCTTTCTCATCGTTTCCTGCATCTTACTCTTTTATTCCTTTTACTGATGTATAGCATATTTTTAAAATTTTTTTTAAGGCATCACTGCCCTGGTGGTGGGAGTAGGAGGTCCAGCCTTTGCTCCTGGGAGCCGGAATTGAACCTCCATCCCAGCGGGCCGCAGTCCCGCGCACAACCACTACGCCACCGGGGCTCAGCCCAGCATATTTCTAAGAACGTCATTCAGCCAATATTTCCAAAGGAAAACATCTCTATCCTTTCTGACAGTTTTCTTAAAATTTCAATTATGAAAAAAAGAAATGAAAATTCTCCATAGTCTCAAGTACTTCCTAGAAATATCTATTCCTGTTGTGAAGGGGTTTCAAAAGTTGGTGGGGAAACAGAGTTAAAAGATAATGAAAAATTTCTAAGAACCTTTTGAAGCGACCTAGTACTGTGATCGGCCATAAGAACAAATGCATCTGTTTTGGAAGAAGTACAGCCAGAATGCTCCTTAGACTCGAGGCTTATGGGTACTTTGGACATGTTAGGGAAGACCAGTCCGTGGAAAAGAACACTGAGTGTCATCCAAAATGATTAAGTGCAGCAGCAAGGCAGCGCAGAAAGGGTAGACCCTTGATAAGATGCACTGACATAGTGCCCTCAACAGCGTACTCCCACATAAAAATAATGGTGAGAATTGGACAGGGAAGGGCAATGCTTTAGTCTGTTTCACATAGGCTCCCTATGCGTTAGAACCCATTCGATGGCACCTAACAGCAATAATGATATATATCTCCAAATGTTTTATGCAGATACACAGAACTAAGGTCATACTATACTCTCCTGTCTTTTTCACTGAATATGGAAAAATCCCTTTTCATGTCAATGATGTAAAGATGTGCTTAAAAAAAAAAAGTCAAAGCAAACTCGCTGCCATGAAGTCAATTCTGATTCATGGAGACCCTGTAGGACAAAATAGAATGAACTGCCCCAAGGATTTCCTGGCTATCATCTTTATGGAGACATATGGCAACATCTTTCTCCCACAGAACAACTAGTGGCTTTGAACCACCAGCCTTTTGGTTAGTGGCCAAACTGCTTAACCATTGCACCACCAAGGGCTCCTTTAGCATGGATTAAATCGAGCTTTTAAATCATGACAAGAAATTCAGAAACCATGAAGGAATATCAATCGAATTCAACGACATATAAAGTAAAAATTTTGTACTGACACCATCCACAAAGTTTAAACCTATTAACAGATTAGATTAAATAGTTACATCACATCATAGAATTAGTATTCATGTTGTATAAAAAAGCTCACAAAATGTCTGAGGAGAGAGTCTACATTAAATAGGAAAGTAGACAAAGGATATGAATCAATCACCAGAGGGAAAAGCCAAGTGGTCTATAAGTTTATGAAAAACTACTCAACTATTCACTACTATAACCACATGGTAGAATGCTTGTTTATTAGCTGGTAAACTTTACAGCCTGGCTAGAGTGCGGGAAAATGGGTTCACACACGTTGCCTTTTTCTGTAGCAATCTCACAATTGTTGCTATGTTTCAGCCCATTGTTGCAGCCACTGTGTTGATCATTCTTTGAAGGTCTTCCTCTTCGACTGACCTGTTCCTTTCCCAAGCATGAGGCCCTTCTCCAGGGACAGTCATTTTTAATACTTACCACTCACAAAAATTCTGATGGATGCTAGAACACAGCAGGCTAAAAGGCCCAAAATGTGGCCTTCAAACACTATCCTTATGACAAATTCTACTCCTGCACTCATGGGGACAGCAGGAGTTGGAACTGACTCAATGACAAATTGGCATTGGTTTGGGACATACAGACACAATCGTAGCATACATTTATCTTACAGACATTTACAAATATTTTTATTATTGCATGTGGAAGGTGTTTTGTGCATGCATGCCTGTGTGTGTGTGTGTGTGTGTTGTGTAAGCTTGTGTTAGTCTGGGTAGATTAGAGAAACAAATTCATAAACACATATATGTCTCTAAGGGAGAGGTTTATATACAAGAACATTAAGAAAATACATCACCTCGACCAAAAAAAAAAGAAAAACATCCCAATCAGTTCAGCCCAAGGTCTTAAGTCCGATATTAGGCCACATGCCCGATACCAATCTATAAAGGCCTCTTCAGACTCATGAAGCACATGCACTGAATACCAAAGGCAGAACTATCACAAGCAAGTGGGTAGAAAGTCTTTGGGTCCAGTGGCATTGTAAGCATCTCAGCACAGGCAGGGGTCTCTCTGTGGCTTTTCCAGCTTAAGAGGTCTGGTTCCAACCATGTGTTTTGTCAGCTGCAATGTCTCCCAGGGAATTTGGCAGACAGAGGGAGGTGTCTCCCACCTCCAAGGAGGAAGTACCAGATTTTCCAGAATTCTCAGGAGAAGACCATGCCCACATAGAAGCCTCATTGGCTAGGATCTGATTAACAGACTTGACTACAACCCCGCACTCTTAATCCTCACATTGACAAATGATTATACATCTACCACAAAGCTGAATATTGTAGACTCTACAATGTAGAGTAGGGGAATGGAAATTATTAGAACTAGGCTCTAATTTAGATTGACCTAGAGAGGGAGTCGTCTCTCTAGAATTCTAGTATTCTCTCTAGCTTGAGCTAGAACATGGGTACCAAGGAAGAAAGGATATATAGCAGAGACACAATAGGATGGAAAATTTAAAAGATCCGACAGCTAATTATATGTAAATGGTGAATACTGGGAGTTAAAATATGGCTCAGTTCCTGATAAATGATTGGAGAGACCATTGACTTTGTAGAGATGCCAGGTGAGTCTTCTGAGAGAGAATCACAACTTCAGAACCTAGCCAGGTAGGTGTGTTAGTTATCTCCTGCTACAAAACAAACCGCCCCGATGCATTGGTAAATATTGATGATTGTAATCTGAAAGTTAGAAATAAAGAGAAAGGACCAGTAGTTGGCAAGGATGGCCTCGGTGATAGAGAGAATACCAGAGATTGCAAGATAAAATTTTGCATGTACAACAATTTATTTATTGAAAATGCCCTTTCAACAATTATACAGAAACTCTACACATGGACCCCACTAGATTGAATACATGGAAATCAAATCAATTACATTGGTGAGGAGAGGCAATAGAGAAACTAGGTATTATCAGTCAAAACAAATCCAGGAGTTGACGCTGGAACAGGCTACCAGCTACCCATATTCAAGCTCTGGCTGAAGCTGAAGAAAATGAAAACAACCCAAGAGACACAAAATATGATCTTGCACCTCAACTTAGAAACTATTTTCAGAATAGATCTGATACATTGAACATCATGGCTGAATACCAGAGGGTTGTAGGATGACAATAGGAATTGCGTATGTGGAACAACACTTATGAATGTGACTGAAATATTGAGATGTACTATAGGGGAATTGCATGTCTTTGAAGCCATTAAAATCAACCAATTAATTTTTTAAGAGAATATCACACATGAAGAAAGCAAGAGGTGATTCAAAAGACCAAAGTGGACATCAGAAAAGATTCTGAAACTTATTCTTGAACATAGATAAGCCAAAGCAAATGGGAGAAATGATGAACAAAAATGCTGAATACAAAATTTCAAAGGACAGCTTGAGAAAGCAAAATATTATACGTGCAAATAGAAAACTAGAAAAGAAAAAGCATGCTCCGCATATCTCAAGCTGAAAGAGATGAAGACTTTAAGCCTTGAATTCAATATTGAGGGATTCTGTGGGCAAACTGTTGAATGATGCAGGGAGCTTCAAAAGATGAAAGGAATACGCACTCACTGCACCATAATGAATTGGTTGGCCTTCAATCATTTCAAGAGGGAGTACATGATCAAAAAATCAGTGTTATTGAAGAGAGAAGTCAAAGCTGCACTGAAAGGATAAGCAAAAAATAAGGTTCCAGGAGTTGATGGCATATTAACTGAGATGTCTCAAGCGGACACAGCCCAAGAAGCACTCACTAGTCTATGCCAAAAAAGTTTGGAAGAGAGTTACGTGGCTAATCAACTGAAACAAGTCCATATTTATGTCCAGTCCAAAAAAAGGAGACCAAAGTGAATGCAGAAAGTATCAAGCAATGTGATGAGTATCACACGCAATTAAATTTTGCAGGAAGCACCCAGAAATTCAGGCCACATTCAGAAGAAGATGTGGCATGAAAGATATCATTGCTGACATCAGATGGAGCTTGCCTGAGAGCAGAAATTTTGAGAGAGAAATTTACTGGTGTTTTATTGACTGTGTAAAGGCATTTGATTGTATGCTGCTGTTGTTGTTAGGTTTCGTCAAGTCAGTTCCAACTCATAGTGACCCAATGTTCAACAGAATAAAACACCGGTTCTGTGTCATACTCACAATTGTTGTTATGTTGGATTTCATTCTTGAAGCCTGTATTTCACTATGTGGATTATATGAAATTAGAGTAAAAATTGCTAACAACGGAAATTCTGGAAAACTTCATTGTGCTCATGCAGAACCTGTATTAGACCAAAAGATGGGCATTCAAACAGAACAAGGGAATACTGATGGTGTAAAATCAGGAAAGGTGTGCCTCAGGGTTGTATCCTTTCACTATACTTATCCAATCTGTGTGCTGTGCAAATAATCTGAGAAATGACTACATGAAGAAAATGTATTTGGATTTTAGGAAGGCTTATTACCAATCAGTGATAGGCAGATAATAGCCTTTGCTTGCTGCAAGCTAAGAAGACATGAAGCAATTGCTGATGAAAACCGACTGCGGACTGAGCCCCAGTGGCGTAGTGGTTGAGTGTGGGACGGCGGTCCATTGGCTTGGCAGTTGAAATCCAGCAGCAGCTCTCTGGGACCAAGGCTAGGTAGCTACCACGACCATGAGAGGGCAGTGATGCCCTCCTCCCCCCAAAAAAGAAAGCCAAAGACTTCAACCTTCACTCTGGTTTGCAACTGTAAGGAAAACAACAATCCTCTCAACTAGACCCATAGACAGCATGCGGAGAGATAGTGAAAACATGGACATTTTCAGGGACTTCATCTTGTTTGGACCCACAATGAACACTTAGGGAGGAAGGAGTCAAGAAATCCAAGGGCAGATCACAGTAGGCATAGCTGGTGCACAGCACCTCTTAAAAGTGTTGCAGGCAAAAGCCATCACTTTGAGACCTAAGGTGAGCCGAACTCAAACTCACAGTGTACTGCTTTTCAAGCCACGGTTCTTTCAATGGCTTCAGAGGCATGTGAAAGTTAGACAATGACTAAGGCAATCCAGATTATTATTGTCTTTGAATAATGGTGTTGGCACAGAATATTGAAGGCACCATAGACTGCCAGAAGAGCAAAGAAATTTGTCGTGGAAGAAGTACACAAAGAATTTTTCCTTGGAAGGAAAGGCCGGTAAGTCTTTGTCTCACAGACTTTGGGCATGTTATAAGAAGAGACCAGTCCCTGGAAAAGAACATCATGCTTGGTAAGGTGGAGGGTTAAGGAAAAATAGGAAAACCCTCCATGAGATGGATTGGCTCAGTGGTTGCAACAAAAGGCTCAAACAAAACAATTGTAAGGATGGCACAGGACCAGACAGTGTTCCATTCTGTCGTACTTAGCACCGCCACGAGTCGGAACTGACTTAACAGCACACACCAACAACGACATAGTCAAATGCCTTTGCGTAGTTTTTTTTTTTTTTTTTTTTTTTAGGCATCACTGCCCTGGTGGTGGGAGTAGGAGGCCCAGCCTTTGCTCCGTGGAGCTGGAATTGAACCTCCATCCCAGTGGGCCGCAGTTCCGCGCACAACCACTACGCCACCGGGGCTCAGCGCCTTTGCGTAGTTAATCGCACACAAGTGACTATCCTTCTTTTGTTTTCGGCTTGCAGCCAAGATCCATCTGATGTCAGCAATGCTACCCCTCATTCCACATCCTCTTCTGACTCCGGTCACGCCCTGTTGATGTATTGCCTGCAACTGGCTGTGAATTATTTTTCAGCAAGTATTCCTTCGTTGTGTTTCATTGACTGCCTCGTGGTCCGACGACAGGTTCCACAGGAGCATGGTGATATATTGTGGAATTCCCACTCTTAGCAATGCCGTCTATAATTTACTATCATCCACATAGTGACACAGTGGCTGCAACAATGGACTTATCAAAAGATATCGTACACAGTGTACTAAATTCTTGAAGTTTATTGGACAAAAAAATCTGGGGGAAATTCCCGAGAAGTGGAACCTGAGACAGAGATGCCGGTCCAAGTTTTCTTCCTGAGGGTGTGCTCTCCGGAAATGGGGGGTGAGCAAAACAGGGCAGGGATGAAGTACAAATGGAACCACCAAGTGGAGGGAAAGTGGTGTGTCAGTCACTCTTTGGCTCTGTGCTGTGGGAGAAGGGATGGGCACATGGCAAATGCCGAAATGTGCCTTAGCCTCCATGCCAAGGTAGGCACTTCCCACTTCTCAGGGCAATTATCTGGATAATGGAAGCAGCGGTGGGCCTTTAGTACTGCATAGTCACCGCAGCTGTGAGGTATTGGCGCTGGCCAGAAAAGAGGATCTGGTTAATATACCACAAAACCTGATTAGGATACCACAAGGACCACACACATTTTCAGTTGTTGCAAGGCATCAGACGCTTTTCCTGGATCATGTTTCCTTTTCTCTCTCTCTCTCTCATTCTTATTCATCTTTTCAAGGTCAAGTTTTGATAACAACTCCTCCATGGGGACTCCTCTGATATCTGCCCTTCTAGACTATGAGTCAGAATCCACTTGATGGCTGTGAATTTAGTTCGGTTTCGGTTAGATTCTCTTCTTCTATGTGCTCGTGAAATCCTGAGCAATGCTGACTGTCTCGTTTCAGATGCACCACACTGCATTTTATTATGCATATAACTGTCTATACACCAGCCTACTCCAGTGGAGTAAACACTAAGCAAGGCAGAAACCATATACCTCGTCTTTGTGCCTCCGGCATGTAGCAAAGTGCCAAGCAGAGCAAAACTCCATTGTTGTGGAGTTGATTCTGACTCATGCTGGCCCCAGGTGTGATAGAACATAGGGTCTTCTTCACCTGGATCTTTATGGAAGCAGATCCTGTGGACTTTCTGCCACACTGCTATTGGGTGGGCTTGAGCTGACACCCTTTAGGCTAGCCATCCTTTTGTTGATGGGGACCTTCTAAGCAGAGCAAGCCTCAGTACATATCTTGGGAATTGAACCCCAGGTCAATGACATCTCATGTGGCCATCGTGTACAGCCTGCTGGGCTGTCGAGGGTGCACCCATTTCCCTCTGGTAGTATATAACAGGACTAAGTGGAATGAGTTTAGCCAATTATTACACCTTGATAAAAACAGAATCCTACTGTTACATTTGAAAGGAAATATTCCGGCAGGGTTTAAACCTTAGTTTAAACATTGAAGAGCTGAAAAAAGGAAGAACCATGAAATTTATGCGGTTGCAGGAATAGAAGTGTTGACTTTTTGATCAATGGAAATGGCTTGGAGTGAGAGAGGTTCATAAATTTTTTACAACACTAATCTTCCCTGGAAATCAGAGGGGAAACTAAAAGGACTATTTGGGGCTCAATAAGCTACCCAAATCAAGGGGGAAACACTGAGGAGATGGATTGTAGTAATACTTCAGAGGTGAAAATGCAACAATCTTTGATGGCATGGTGGAAGTGGGGGAGGAAGAGATGGGAGGTTCTGGTTTCTGGAGGCAAAGGAGGCTGAGTGTGAGTGTGACTGGTGCCGCCTTCCCACCACTACACTGAGAATCACTTCTATACATATGATGTGCACCCCTGCAACTTCAAAGGGCCATGGGCAGAAGCCAGGGGGCAGTTAGTGGATGAAAGGGGCCACCACAGAATTCCAAAGCTTTAGCCCAGAGCCTCCCATCCCCTGTCCGGTAAGGAGTTTACCCAAATGGCAAAAACCCCAGGGGAGTTTGGTCTACACATTAACCTATGTTTCTTCGCCTGTAAGTTTCTGTTCTAACCCATGCCACCACTTAAAGTTGTTGTGTGCCACCCGGTCAAGTAGAACCCCATCAAAAGGGGGTGGGGGAACCTCTTTTTTCTGCCAAGAATCATTTGGACATTAGCAGCATCATTAACAGACTCTACTGCTCAAAACTTTAATTCACTCAGCCCTCGTGTGATAGCAGGAATGACTTCTCTTTGGGGAGGGGTGGGATGTTAGCTGGTACTGCTTTTTGGACCTTTATATGGCCTTTGGGCCAGATGTTTCTCACCTCTGCCATAGGGTTTCTGGGCCTGGAATCTTCATGGTAGCAGATTCCCTAGTCTTTTTTCCCTGATGGAGTGACTGGTAGCTTCAAACCATCAGACTTTCAGTTCACAGTCATTCTCTTTTTTCTTTTGTGCAAGAGAGAATTTTATATCAAAGAGCAATAGTAAATTAAGAAAACGTCCCATCCCAGTCCAGATCAAGCCCATAAGTCTGATATTAGTTCATCTGTCTGATATCAGTCTATAAATTCCTCTGTAAACTCATGCAGCTATGCAGTGACACTGTATGCAGAAAGATACAGGCCACTCTCTTAACCATGTGTGAGCAAGATGCCTTCCTCTTATGGCAACCCCACTTGCTGTGCTTGGGGCTGGAGTAGAAGGGGGAATACTAAAAAGGATTGTGGGTTTTGCTGCTCTGGAATGACAGATGTCTGCATCTTGGTGCCACCCATCTCAATTCTCTGAGCATTTCCTCATGACCGCTACCTCTTACCAACCCTCTGGCAGTAAGAGAAGTTCGGTGAGCACAGGGACAAGCAACTGGAGGTTCTGTCACCTGAGCCTTCTGTTTTGTTCTTCAGTCGGCCAGTTTGCCTCCTAGGTTTCTATGCTGGGGTTCCCCAGCCACTCTCTTGCTTTCACTTTCTCACCATTTCACCCATCTCCCCATGCTCTGTCTGGAATAGTCATCTTCTTGCCAACACCAGTATTTTACAGCCCACCACTACCAGCCCTCCTTGGCAAAGCTAACTCAGTGCTAATGAAGCAAGTGGCACTTTCAAAGTCATGTCCTTCAAGAAATGTGGAAGCCAAACCTTTAACAGCGCCCGCCATTACAAGATGGCGCCTGGCCGCACCCTGACGCTTAGCCTGTAGGTGGTAAACAAGTAGCACTGCGCATGCTCGAGTATATCTGGTGATGCAATAGAGCCTCTGCACCAATCGCATAGAGCCACGCCTAAAATAGGCTATAAAAGCTTTGGGTTTCTCCTCCTCGGGGTTCTTCCTTCGCTGACCT
>PVJH01018710.1:0-44254 GCA_004026705.1 Nesogale talazaci
ACAGCATCAAAGTGTCTTCAGAGCCATACAAGTGGGACTATTTGCAGTCAAATGGGTTGTCACTTCTGGAAACTTCTCACAATTTGCTGAAGTGTTAGGGAATTAAGTGTCCATCATCAAACAGTAACGGAAAGGATATTTCAAGTAAAATAGCCATGCATACTCACATCTTCCCTCCTAGGAAATAAAGGTATTATGTGTCTCTTGAGAAAAATAGGGTTCCATTGAAAATCTCTGAAAGGCATGTGTTTCATTTTCAAAGGAACCAACCTTTCTTCTTACAGCCCCTTCCCAACTTCCATCCCATCTCCAACCACCAGCTCTGTCCTCACTCCCGCCCAGCAAACCTGGATAGAAACAGCTGTCACCACAGAAGTCACAGCTGAGCACTGACAACCAGCTGGCCCTATGATTCACAAGCAAATTAACCTGGGGGGTTTATTTTCAGCCAAGGGGCTACCTAGGCTGTGTTCTTAAAGGCCACCTATATTTTCGCTCTAGGGTAAACAAATACCGCCTCCAACGTCAAACAAGCCCAAGCCATTCCATTTGCTTTCATAGCTAACTCTCCATCAATTGCTCTGAGACAATATTTCTGCTTAATCAAAAAATTTAACTCACAGCCGCTTTTCCAACAAAGACATTTTACTCAGTGTAAATGACTCACCGGTGCCTGGGGCTTTTCTTCTTAACGTCAGAGTAGTGCGAACATAATTGTTCCATTAACAATTTAACAATCATTTCTCAACAGACTTAGAGTTAACAGATGACATAATAGGATATTTTAAAGTTAGGAGAAAATGCAAAGGCATGTGTTGCGGCACAGCACCATCTACTGACCAGATAGAGAAACTGCAAGTAGGAGAGACCCGAAAGGAAGGGGTGAGAAGAGTGCTCAGAACCCAGGGGACCCACTGCCCTCCAATGGATAACCACTCACTAAACTGCAGCACAGAGCAGGCCTGTCTGGGCTTCGGAGACTTAAGTCTTTACAGAGCAGACGGCCTCATCTTTCTCCGGAGAAGCAGCTGGGGAATACTAACCAAGAGATAACCTTGCGGCCAGCCAAAGGAAAAGAAATACTTCTTACTATTAAATATATCCTACCGAAAATCGCTTCCACTTGGAAGCGACATTTACTTTCCATGGGTCCGGTTCCACATTTCATAGATGAAGAAGCTAAGCTCAGAAAAGGTTGTCAAGATCTCTAAGAGTGCAAAAGATTGTCAAATTTCTTATAAGAAAGAACAAATTTCTTATAAGAAAATCACGTTTACACTTTCAAGGTTTAAAAATAATTAGCCTGCTATGACACAGGACAGAATATAGACATATAGGGTAACGGAATGGGATAAAATGTCACAGAATGCACCCACACATTACATGTATTATTTTTTAGTTAAGATACAAAGACACCTTTTTACTAGAGAAACCATAGACTTTTCAACAAGTGGTTCTGGAGCCCTTATGCAAGGCACATGCAGTGTCAATTCATACCTCACACAGCTTCCAAAATGATACTAAAATGAGTCAGAAAACAAAAAGGAAGACATGAAAGTGTCCAGAGAAAACCTTTGTGACCTTGGATTAATCAATGACAGTAGGCGTGACATCAAAAGGAGAGTCACTCAGGGAAAAATCATCAATGAAATATTATCGGACTGAAATACTTCTTTCTGACTTACTATTTGAGTGAAACTTTACAGACCAGGATGCTCATCTATTCAGCGACTCATACACATTCTGGCTCATGACATTAATTGAGATCCTACAATTTAGTAGCCATTTCCCCACACACTCCCTTGTGCTTCTCATTCCTAATTGTCTTTCTTCCCTCTTCCTTCTTGCCTTCTGAATTTTGTTCCTAGACAAATGCTGACTTGTTCATCTCCTATGGTTGATGGGTCTAAGGCAGTGGTTCTCAACCATCCTAAAGCCACATTTTAATCCAGTTTTTCATCTTGTCGTGACCCCAACCATAACATTATTTTTGGTGCTACTTCATAACTGTAATTTGCTACTGTTATGAATCGGGTGACCTCCAAAGGGGTCACGACCCACAGGTTGACAACCACTGGTCTAAGGACTGCCTCCACCCCTGGTGCTTTTATGTTATCATAGGTCTATCCTCCTGTTTGAATGACAATTGAGCCACCCTGCTAAGACCCTACTCTCAGGAATTCTAGGAATCTCTATCATACCAGTAAGGCTGGTCTTTTTACATTTTTGACTGTATAACCAGGAACCTCTATGTATGCAATCTTTTCCAAAATGGTGGGTGGTAATAACCAAGCACCATCTAATTCTTCTGAGAAAAAAAAAAACCAAAATACGGAACTCTTTGGCTTGTTGAGTTTTGAACTAGTGCCTTAGAACTGAAGCTGGAAAAATTTGCAGCCACAAAGAAACTCTCCTCTCTAGGCCTGAGTGGTAAAGGGACCTTGCGGGCAGTCTGAAGTACTTGCTGACTGGTCACCTGGATCCACTTGTTGAGTGGAAGGGGGAGAGATACCGCAGTAAAGAGATGGATTGAGTCTGGTCCTGACACAGGTGAAGAGAAGACAGTTGAGTCTGTGAATTGGCGCTTTCTGCTGCTGACTGCATGGAGAGCCTGTGCTGATTTGACTTTGTTTATGGATGTGGACCCATAAAGTTCCCTCTGAAGTGAGGAACCTTCACTTCAAAGACCTTGTTTGTCTACTCAGCCCACGGGGTTGATATAACAGGGCAGTACCCAAAGAGGACACCCAAAAGGGGAAGGGAAAGGCATGTGGTGGCTAGCTTACAAACTTTCTCAGGTGGGAGTATATGTTAATTGGATTACAGGATTATGGTGTAGGTGTTCGCATAACTGCAATTTTAAGTATAGCATATTTGGGTTCTGTTCATTTATAAGGTATGATGTTTAACTGAAGCTGATACATTTTGAATTGTATGTATTTTAGTTTTATCCTGTTAGGCACAAATATAATTTTATTACATCTTTTGTTTTAAAAGTTATATATGACTAAAGACTTGTATTAAAATGTCAAGTTGACAAGGGGTGGTCTGTGCTAGTTCCATAATCTTGTATAAACTTAAGGTTATTAAGAGGGTAGGAGGGACTGAGCCCCAGTGGCATAGTGGTTGAGTGAGGGACTGGGGCCCGCTGGCTTTGCGGTTCAAATCCAGCAGCAGCTCTCCAGGAGCAAGGCTGGGCCTCCCACTCCCACCAGAGAGCAGAGATGCTCCACCAAAAAAAACAAAAAAAAAAAGAGGGGAGGTGTGTTAGTCCGGGTAGATCTACACACAGATTCATAGACATTCATATGTATATAAGAAAGAGGTTTATATACGAGAGCAATTGATTGGTGAGAAAACATCTCAACCCAGTCCAAATCAAGTCCATAAGTCTCATATTAGCCAATACATCCGATACAAATCTATGAAGGCCTTTGCAGAATCATGAAACACATGCAGTAATGCTGAATGCAGGAAGGTCACAGGCCAGTGGGTGCAAACTCAGTGGCTGTGTAAGCATCAGTGGCAGGGATCTCCATGTGGCTCCTCCAGTCTCAGGGCCACATCAGGGTAGGTTTATGTGGCTTCTCCTCAGGGATGTCTCATGAGAAGTAAAGGGGAGAGGGAGAGAGAGGGAGAGAGGGAGAGAGAGAGAGAAAGAGAGAGAGAGAGAGATGTGGCCTGCCCCCTAGAAGGAAATACAGGAATTCCCAGAATTCTCAGGAAATGACCACGCCCACACAGAGATCTCATTGGTTATATCTGGATTGATAGGCCAGACTCACCCCCTTCACTTATAATCCTCTCAAATTGACATCAAATTGTGTAACTACCACGGAAGAGGGGAACTCTAGCCTGTCAATTAGGACACAGCCTGATGCCTCCCTGTGTGGGTGGCCTTCTCATCGGGGTTTTGGAAACTTCTTTCTCTCTTCCTCCCTGGAGGAAGGACACACTCTCTTTCTGCCTTCCCTGCTCTGCTGTTAAGACACTCAGAGAGTTGGAGGAGTCATGTGGAAACTCACCCCCACATTGGGATGCTTCAACCACCACAGGATTCCATAAACTGACCTATGACCTTCCTGCATCTGTCCTCATTACATGTGGTACATGAGTCTAAAGGGGAATTTACAAACCATTATAGGACATATGGGCTAGTATCAGACTGATGGACTTGGCCTGGACTTGATCTGGGATGTTTTCTCAATATACAATTGCTCTTTGAAAGCACCTGGATTTGTTTCTCTGGTCAACCCAACCTAACACAATTGGTAATCACAACACATACAGCTATGAAGCTAGAGGAGTACCTGAAGGAGGGATGGATTGGGGACCCTCCCACAAAGGAGATTACAGCAATGGCCAACAGTTACTTTAAAGACTGGAGGAAAAATTAAATAGAAAGAATCATGAGCCATAATTCAAGAACTTAGAAGTGCCTTTAAGAAACATTCTGATGAAATGGATGAAAAGTTAGAAATAATGCAACAACTGCAAAAAGAAATGCAAATGGCAAACACCAAAATATTGGACATGAACAACATTGTGAAAGGACAGAAACAATGGAAACGAGAATCAGTGATCTTCAAGACCAAGTTGCAAAAGCCGCCCCCAAAATTGTAGACAACCTATGACTGTTGTGGGGTACTAGGAAAAGGACGAACATTCACTTGGTAAATGTCAGAGAACAGAAAGAAGAAATAGCAATTAGTCAGAAAATAGTTGATGAAATATTAAAGGAGAACTTCTTTAACATCATGACAGAACATAAAATAATTATAAAGGAAGACCATAGAACTCCAAACAGAATTGACCCTAAAAAGAAGTCACCTCAACATATAATAATCAAACTGTTCTCTGAGGTGCACATTTAAAAAGAAAAATTGCTTATAAAGACCAAGCAATCAGGAAAACCAGATTTTCCACTGAAACCATTCAGACAAGAAGGCAAAGGAATGATATATTCAAAATTCTGAAAGAAAATAAAAGTTATCAAATATAGATACAGAATAGATATAGATATAGATATAGAATTCTATATCAACCAAAATTGTCCCCTCACTATAAAAGGAAAAGGAGGACTGACCCCCGGTGGCATAGTGGTTGAGTGCGGGACTGCAGCCTACTGGGTTGGCCGGTTCAAATCCAGCTCTCCAGGAGCAAAGCTGGACCTCCCACTCCCACCAGAGGGCAGTGATGCCCCCCCCCAAAAAAAAGAAAGAAAAAGGAAAACATTGCAGAGAAAGAAAAACTAAAGGGATCTACAAAAACAGGAAAATCTTTACAAAAATATTAAAAGGAATTAATTCAATGATAGAAAATCTGTAACAGACAGCAACAAAAAATATTAGAAGAGAAATTATTATGGAGAAATAAATCTATCTAAGTCATGTTAAAAGTGGAACAGGACTAAACAAAAACATTGAACTCCACTATGATTTTTTCATAACATTCTGTTATGAAGATAAAGATATATAAATAAACAAGAACATAGGAGACGATGAATAGTTGAATGAGAAGATATCAAACTATTCACAAAATACAATAAACTTTTGATATTGAACACAGGACCACAAAAAAATCTTCAAAAAAATTAATAGCATCAACAAAACAAAATGATGAAAGCCACATAAACAAGACAAAGAGTAAAATAAAAACAAGAATAAAAACCCAAAGAATCAAAGTATTGAAAAGAGAACCAAGAAATAAAGCAACAGAACAGACACAAAAAAATCATCCATGGAAACTGCACCTGAAATATAAAGAAAAACATAGACTAAAACTCAAAGGATGAAGATATATATATAAAGTTTACAACAGTCCAAAGAAAGTTTGAGCAACAATATCAATCTCAGATAGAATAAACATCAAAATTAATGACCTAATGTGAGACAAAGAAAGCCATTATATTATTATGAACGTTTTTCTTGACTTGTACAACAACCGTAGAAATCAGCATGACACTTCTTCAAACAAATGTAAATCCAAGTACCTTAGGGTCTAGCAGTCTCTGTGCTGGATATATACTCTAGAGAAATAAAGAGCACAACATGAACAGTCATACGCATATATATTCCTACTGCAGTAATTTCCACAATAGCAAGAAGTGGTAACAACCTGAGCTAATTGCATAATCTTGTGTTAATTTGAAGCTAAAAAAAATTCTAGGCTTAGAATTTAGGCTGTCAACCAGATCACAGCCTGGTGCAGCCTCCTTGTGGGAATGGCCTTCTCAAGAGGATCCTGGGATCTCTCTCTCTCTCTCTCTCTCTCTCTCTCTCTGTCTGTCTGTCTTCATCTTTCTTTGGAGGAGCCACAGAGGACCTACATGAGTCCTGGGGATGAATCCACCACCTTTGGACCCATAAGACATTGCATCTAACTGCCCAGGGATCTTGCAATATGCATCATTGCTTGTGCTGTGTGAGTCTGGATTAGGATTAATAGATTAGTATAGGATTTATGGACTTGACCTGGAAAGTTTCGCTAATATATAGTTACTCCTTTATGTAAAGCTCGCTTATATATATGAGTATTCTTGGATTTGTTGCTCTAGTCAAGCTGACGTAACACACAACCACAAACCCTTATTATAGAGGACTAGACAAACACTGGCACACCCGTAAAATGAAATATTGTGCAAAAAATTTAAAACAAAGCAAATTAAAAATTGACTACTCTCTTAAATACCACAAGATATGGTCAAAATTAGAGAACATTATGTGTGTTGGTCTAGGTTGACTAGAGAAACAAATTCATTGGCAACCATGTATGTAAGCAAGAGCTTTACATACGAAAGCAACTGGATATTGAGAAAACCGCCCAGTTCAATCCAGATCATCATAAATCCAGTATTAGCCCAGATGGCTGATATTAATCTATAGACTCCTCTGCAGACTCATGCAACATAGGCAATGACGCTGAATGCAGGAAGTGGGTGGGGAGACTGGTGGCAGGGTAAGTGCCTCAGCACTGGCAGGGTCTTAACTTGGCACCTCCGACTCAGCACACTACCTTAACTCCAGTGCCTTGTCAGCTGGGATGTATCGCAGGGAGTGAGCACATGTCCCGCCTCCAGCACGCTACTTGTATCCTTAGCACCACCAAATGAGGACATCAGCTGCTACCTGATTGACAGGCTAAAGCCCCCCCTCCCCCACCCTTCACTCTTAAATCTCAAATTAACAACTCCCACATATTATAAGGAAAACAAACAAAAGAAACATGGTCTATACACCAAAAGAAAAAATGTTGATGATGATAGGAAGCCAAGAACAAGGGCAGGGACATGGAGAGGGGAGGCAGAAGATGTGAGGCGGGAGGGAGGAGTATGTGGTGGAGAAAAAGGGATAAAGAGAATGCCATCTATGTAGCAGGGTTTAAAAGGATACTGTTTTCTATTCCATTTCTTGAAATGGTTGTGTAAATATATAGTGTGTTTCTTTAGCAACATCAAATCCCTCCAGCTTTCTTATCCTTCAAAATTAAATAGTGGTCTGAGTGGCTTAACAAAAAGAGAGTGAAAGTAAGATTGAAAAGGACAAGGTATAAACAAGTTCATTAAAAATTTTTTTCATGG
The DNA here is from genome assembly GCA_004026705.1 of Nesogale talazaci. Classification (NCBI taxonomy): domain Eukaryota; kingdom Metazoa; phylum Chordata; class Mammalia; order Afrosoricida; family Tenrecidae; genus Nesogale; species Nesogale talazaci. The sequence goes on from PVJH01018710.1 coordinate 7,580, forward strand.
CTGAGCCCTGGTGGCATAGTGATTGAGGGTGAGACAGCAGCCCACGGGGTTGGTGGTTCAAGTCCAGCAGCAGCTCTCCAGGAACAAGACTGGGTAGCTCCCACAACCACCAGAGGGCAGTAATTCCCCCCCAATTTTTTTTTATAAATTTGCCCCCTTTGTACATAGTTCTATGCATAATTATAAAAGGTAAATAAAAGGTATTTTTGATTAAGCTTTCAGTATATACATGCACACATTTATTTAAAACAAAATATGTTTAAACATATTTCTCTAATCAGTAAGTGAATGCAGAATAGGTCCTCTATTGATACACTTACCTTAATCACCTTATACTGATATCAAAATAAAATACAATCAAAACAGGGACTTTGGAAGAGATCTACTGGGTCAACAGGACAAGAGAGGTATGCTCAGAAGGTTATGGTGACTGGTAGGGGGAGAGGGACCTACATGGAGTATTGTTGATAGGTTCTTTCAAAGTATTATCCTATAAGATTTTCACTGATAAACATTACCCCACCCAATATTAAGCCCTACAGTTGCCCCTTCAGATTACTTTTTATTCCCCAATTGAAAGAAACTTTAAATAATATCTTAAGGAAAACAAAACTATCATTTGGGTGTTCTAAAATCAGAGTGCAAAATTATGTAGGGGAAAATGGTAGAGAATTGGAAACACAACTTTCAGAAGTACGTAGAATAAAGAATAGCTTCATGTTGTGATAGTATTGCTTCAAAAGCACTTCTACTGTTAATTTCTTGTTTTCCCGTCACTTCCTCTTGTATAGCCTCAGTTAATAATAATCTAGTTGCTGTCATCATAGATTTATTCATCCTGACTTCCCTGTACAGAAAAATATACAAAAGAAAGACATAAAAAAAAGGACCCAGGAACAAAAACCAAATAAAAGAAAAACCTCAAACAAAAAGAAGGCAGATTTGTAAGATAGGGATCATGATACTGGAGGGTCGGAAGTATTTAAAAATTAGAGGAAAGTTGCATGTTTCATTATTGCTACACTGCAGCCTGACTGGCTCATCTCTTCCCCATGACCCTTCTGTAAGAGTATGTACAGTTGCCTACAGATAGATGTTGGGTCCCCAATCTGCACTCCCCCTCATTCACATGGTATAATTTTTTGTTCTTTAATGCCTGATACCTGATCCCTTCAAGAGCTCATGATCCCACTGGCTTGTGGGTTTCTTCCTTGTGAGCTTGATTGTTTCTGAGCTAGATGGCTGCTCATTTTCCTTCAAACCTTCAAGATTCCAGATGCTATATCTTTTGATAGCCAGGCACCATCCATCAGCTTTCTACACCACATTTGCTTATGTACTCATTCTCTACTTCTTAATTGGTTCCTCAACCCCACTAATATGATGCCAATTCTACCTTTCAAATCTGGCTAGTCCAGAAAATGTACACTGGTACAGATAGGAACTGAAAACACAGGGAATCCAGGAAAGATGAACCCTTCTGGACCAGTGGTGAGAGTAGTGATACCTGAAGCAAGGAGGGAAGTTGGGGTAGAAAGGGGGAGCCAATGATAAGAATCAACATTATAACCTCCCTGGGGAACAGACAACAGAAAAGTGGGTGAAGGGAGATGTCAGACAATGTAAGACAGAAAAACAAAGTTATAATTTATAAGTCATCAAGGGTTTGTGAGAGATAGGGGCTGGAGGGAGGGAAAATATGAGGGGCTAATACCAAGGGCTTGAGTAGAAAGCAAATGTTTTGAGAATGCTGATGGCAACAAATATACAAATGTGTTTGACACAATGTATAGATGCATGGATTGTGATGAGTTGTATGAGCCTCAATAAAATGATTTTATTAAAAAAGAAGACAGAAAATATGTAAAATTCAGAATAAATTTAAGACAGTTCAAAAAGGAGATTTAATGACAGTGTTCTATTTAGACCTAACAACAACTGTTAAAATCCATTTTATAATGCTCAATGTCTGATATTAAAGCTATTTTCCTTCCTAAACTATGGTCAGTGGGAATTTCTGCACTCAGTCCACGTACAGAGCATGCAAATGGACTTTGAGCTTTTACTGTTATCTGTAACATTCCTCAAACTGAGTGTTAAGAAATTAGACTCTCATGTCTTTCCCTCTTCCAGGTCTAGATTTGATTATTTAGACTGTTTGGATCACATAGGCTAATGTGCTCCTTCTGTGGATTTCTCATTTAGATTGCTACTTGTTTTGAAATAAGTCTTTATGACCTCAGATTTTTTTTTTGAATAGTCAGGCACCATCTGAGTTCTTCACCACACTTTGCTATAATAGCCCTATCTTCAATGATCTCCTCATGAGAGCAAATATTGAACAGGTTCAAGTCACAAGAAGTAATTGTTGTCTTAGGGCTACAATAATGTGGAACGTAGCAATGTTTTTTACTTACACTCTACTACTATTGAGTCCATTTCAATTTATAAACACTCTATAGCACAGTATAGGATTGTCCCTCTGAGTTTCTGAGATTGTCAAAATCAGTTTTACAGAGGTAGATAAGCCTCCTCCCACCCCTGAGAAAAGTTAGTAGCTTCAAATTATAGAACTTGTAGTTAGCAGTTCAATGCACAATCCATAATCTTCATCAGCATCATCATTCAAAGGCATCAAGTCTTTCTTTGTTCTTCCTTATTCATACTCCAGCTTTTGCAAGCATATGAGATGGCTGGAAATAATATATTGGGGAATAATTGAAATTTAGTCCTCAAAAGGACATCTTTGCTCATTAACACTTTAAAGAGGTCTTGAAAAACAAATGAACATGATTTCATCTCTTGATTGTTAATTTCATTGGTATTGATTGTGGGTTTAAATAAAATGAAATTCTTGCCAGCATCAATCTTTCATCATGTTGTTTATTCTTGGTCCACTTATGAGTAGTATATTGCTTTCTTTGTGTTGAGGTGTAAGCCATACTGAAGCTTAGTCAGTCTTTGACCTTTAGCAGTGTTTCTTGTGCCCTCCACTTTCAGCACATAAGACTGTGTCATTTGCATATCAGACATTGTAAATGAGCCTTCTTCCAATTTCATATAGATCAATCTCTCAGATGATTTTCTCAGCATACAAATTGAATAAATATTGTGAAGAGATACAATCCCAACATAAACCTTTCCTGATTTTGAAACTGATTTTGATAAGAAAGAAGATCAAAGTGGATGTCAGAGTGACTATGAAATTTGCTGTTGTCAAAGCACATGGAAGGAAACTTTAGAGACAACTTGAAACAAAATGAGAGTCTTATAATGAAATTTGAAAAATAACTTGAATTAGAAATCCAGAAAGGCAGATCAAACTCAGCATATCTCAAGTTGAAAGCATTAGAGAAAAAATATCAAGCCTCAAGTTTCATTATGGAAGATTTCCATGAGAAAAATATTGAGCAATTCATGAAGTACAAAAGAAGATGAAAAGCACACACAGAGTCACTGTAGTAAAAAGAGTTAGTCAATGTTGAAGTATTTTAAGAGTTAGCATATGTCAAGAACCAATTAAGGAAGAAATTAAAAGAATAAATCCAAGTTTCAGTGAAGGTAATTGAAAAAATCCCTCCAGAAATTGACAGAATGCAAGTTGAAATATTTCAATAAGCTGATGAAGCACTCCATGGTATTCGGCTGAGTTCCCTAGAGAAGCAAAGCTATCGATGTGTAGATGACATAACTTTGCCTGCTAAAAGTGATGAGACCCTACAGTTCTCACTGATGATGATCAAGAATTACAAACTCCAATATGGATCACAACAGAATGTAAAGAATACAAACATCCACTGGATTAACTGTTGTGATAAAAGGTTGAAGTTGTAGGGGCTGAGCCCTGGTGGTGTGAGTGGTTGAGTGCGGGACTGGGGCCCGGGGGCTTGGCAGTTCAAATCCAGCGGCGGCTCTCAGGAACAGTGCTGGGTCGCTCCCACCACCCCCAGAGGGTAGTGATGCCCCAAAATAAAAACAAAACAGAACAAACAAGAAGGTTGAAGTTGTCAAGGATTACATCTCGCTTTGATCCACAATGAATGCTCATGGAAGCAGCAGACAAGAGATAGAGCACATTGCATTGGGTACATTTGGTGCTCAAGACCTTTTTCAGGTATTGAAAGGCAAGGAGGTTATTTTGAGGACTAAGTGAGCCTGACTCGAGCCATCCTATTTTCAACCACCTAATATCCATGTCAGAGTTAAACGCTGAACAAAGAAGACTGAAGTAGAATCAATACATCTGGAGTATGGTTCTGGAGAAGAATATTAAGATGGATTGCCAAACGAGAATAATCAGATCTTGGAAGGGAGCATTGAGAGTGTGTACTTTGGACACATTAGCAGGAGAGACCACTCCCTAGAAAAGGATATCAGGCTTGGTGAAGTAGAGGGAAGAGGAGAAAGAAGAGAAGATAGACTGACACAGCAGCTGCAACAATGGGCTCGGCTATTCGAACAATTGTGAGGGTTGCACAGGAGCAGGCAACTTTTCCTTAGGTTTTGTGATGTGTCACTACGAGTCAGAACTGACCCCACAGCCCCCACAGGCAACTCTGAGTGTGTGGTAGTGAAAGTGCTCAGTCCCGAACCCAAAGGCGGCTCATTCACACGCGCCATCCGGTCCACGGGACAACCTGCTTCTACGAATGTTTGCAGCCATACAAGGCCCTTGGGGGAGTCCTACTCTGTCGTATGGGGCCACTGTGAGATGGCACTGACTTGACAGCAGTGAGGTCTGGGGTTCGTATACTAAACAGTCAAAGTCTGACAGGACATTTTCGGTTTAATAAAGGAAAGTACATTAAATTCCCCATAATCATTTTAGTTCTGAAATTGTGCATTTGGAGATAATCTGGCCAGAATGATTTCTGATACCTGCTATTTTTAAAATAGTGGGGTCTTATATTACAAAATTCTGTAAACCTAAATTCCATGTGTGATTATATTATTAGAAATTCTTTTCCCACAATTTTATTATTCATTAGAAGATTATCCATTTGTGTAACAAGTCCCTATAAAGTTCCCATAATGTTTCATCATTTAGACTGCTCATTTTCTTATGCCTTTGAGTAATCATTCTCTATTCAATTAAATAAAAGTCTGGAGAGAGAGGGAAAAGTATTTAATCAGTAGTTCAAATGCTTTGGTGATTTTTTTCTTCAAACCTCAAAATTTATTAAAATAAGCACTATAGTATCACAAATATATACATATTTTAATAATCTGCGCCTTTTTTGAAAAGATACCTCTATCTTTAGAATGCCATAAACTCACCTCTCCATAGTGCCATGAGTTTACAGTTCTCAGTTATAGCGAATTTGTTCTTTAACAACCATAAGTCTTTTCTGTTTCAAGGTTTCATAGCGGGTACTTCAGAAATAAAGCCATACTCCTTAGGTTGCCATACAGTCAGTAACTGTGAGTCAGAGAAGATGGTTCTCCAGAGGTCAAACCTCCAACAACAATGTGCTCTTGGTCAGCAGGCAAGTAGGTTAACCATTGGCACTGCTGAAGGAATCAATTTCAGAAACAGCACGTTTCCCCTAGGTATAATTTCCTGCTATTATTTTACCTTCTTTATTTCACATCTAAATCTCCCCAATTATTCAAAAGACATTCTGATCACACTGTGTGTGGTGGTGACTTGAGTAAGTTTTTGATCATTTAAAGTCATGAGCAAAGAAAAATGGAGCTAATATTTAGAGAAAGTTTACAAGTTGCCAGCAAAGTGAGTACTTGGTCTCCTTCAATTAGGTAAAGGTAGAAAGAAATCAATTCCTATATCCATGCCCCTAGTGTACTGCCAGACCCTTTTACAACCATTGAACTCATTACTTCTGATTCTTTCTTCTCCTAAGCAGTGATGCATGGGGGGCTGTCTGAGACACCCTTTCATGTAGATAACGTCTTTCTACAGGCAGAGAGAGCACCGCTGTCATAAATTCTCTTGGCAGGACTATTTCATAGAACCTTGGAAAGTTGTGCAACAATTAGAAAGGGAGATTGTCAGAGAATTGTGAAGGGTGCAATGTTATTCTATGAAGTCCAATGTGCTCATACCATTTACATCACATTTGCCTAAGCTATTAACCAGTGTCTCACTCATTCTCAGATAGATAGATAGATAGATAGATAGATAGATAGATAGATAGATAGATAATGTTTTTTGTTTTTTGGAGGGGTATCACTGTCCTCTGGTGGTGGGAGTAGGAGGCCCAGTCTTTGCTCCTGTGGAGCTGGAATTGAACCTCCATTCCAGTGGGCCGCAGTCCCACGCACAACCACTACGCCACTGGAGCTCAGCCCTCTCTTATATTTTTATGAGCCAAGAGAGGAACTCTGAAAAGATGGGTTTTGCAGATTATTCACCATGTACTTTGGACAGTCATTATTAGCTTTGAGAAGATAAACCAAAATAAATCTGGATTTCACCATATGTGAGCAGTACTTGGAGTGTTCCTCTCAAGTCTTCACCACCCATATGTCACACACCTGCTGAACAATGCATTGCAATGTCTGAGGGAGTAGCAGCATGTTGGTGGAAATGTTGTATTGATGAAGAACAATTGCTACAACCACCCATATGGCAATTGTGCGATGTTGTTAGGCGCTGCCAAAGTGACTAAAGCAATGTCTGCTGTGATGTCCTGTGAGTCCATTCCCACTCAGAGTGACCCACTATCTAACCGACCACCGCCAAATCCCTCACCACCCTCACTCGGGTTGCACTGGATCCATTCGTCCAGCCACAGGGTCAATCCATCTCATCAAGGAGCTTCACCTTTGTCACTGTCCCTCTCCTTTGCCATGCATGGTATTCTCTTCCCGGTAATTGTAGAGATGTTCAAATCCACTCTGTTGATTTCTACGTAGGAGTTGGTAACCAGATTTTTAAAGTCACTTTATCATACATTTGCTTGTGACTATTGACTATAGACTACATCTGAACCTAGAGGACATAGTCCTAAATCCTACTATGGAACTTTATGTGGAGGCTTAGATAACTACCTGGTGTGCCATTTTTACCTCCATCCCACATCTACAATAGTCCTTACCAAGATCAAATCATTGCTAAGACAATTAGCTGTCAGTACTGCCTGCTATAGGAAACATGGTTGAGCTCCACTCTGAGACCATAGAATCCGCCCACCTCCCCTCCACAGTGACTGTGTGTCCACTCTTCAGGTTCACTGGGCTTTTCTTGGTATAATTATACCCATTAACACCTTTGTAAAACCAGACTCACCATTCTACCAAGTAACAAACATGTCTGAGAATATATAGCCATCTACCTCTATTGGCCGGGAGTTTAGGTTCTTCCTGGGATGCAAGATTTTAAATAGTAACACAAGGACAGTCCCAGGCAAAGTGGGACAGTCCCAATGCCATGTTCTACCACCGGTAGTGGTCAATCCTGATTGGTGTAGGACTATTAAAGCCCAACTTCTTTATCTCAGGTTGGGACAAATTATAGAGCTGCATTAACCAGAGACTCCTGGCTGGATCAGGATAGGGTGGAATTTCCTATTTCACATCTATCTTTCTGTATCTGCTTTCTCGAACTTGCTTACTCATTTCTCCTAGAAGACTTCCTTCATATACCACTAACCAGCACCTCCCCTTAATAAAAGGGTTCTCTGCTCTCCATGGAAGACACAACCTGACCGTGAGTTTTTACAGCATGCCTCTGTAATTGAAATCCATCAGGCATTCATAAATGTCATTTAACTTGATTTTTGAGACTCCTTTCCAAGAAGCAGTTTTATTTTGTTTTATGGCATTACTATGAGTTGGAACTGATTTGAAGGCAATTAATTGGTTTGGTTTTCCTGAACCAAAGCTGAGGAAAGAACCAAGTGGAAATATTCTCTGGTTCTGGTGAGTTTCATTTTCTTGTTTGTTTCCATAGACTTGGGACAGTTAAGGAAACATGATGGTACAGTATTTAAGCCCTGGGCTGCTGAGCAAAAGGTCAGCAGTTTGAGCCCACTGGTGACTCTGCAGGAGAAACATGTGGCAGTCTGCTTCTGTGTACATAGCAGTCTTGGAAACCTGAAGGTTCCGATCTCTTGCCCTATTGTATGAGACTGCCAGGAATCAAAATGAACTCAACAGCAGTGGGTAGGGTCAATTTGGAGAGGATAAAATGATAAAGATGTCATCAGTGGAGGGAAATGCCACTAATGTTACAGAACAGTTAAAAGGAAGGATAGGAATTTAAATAAAAAAATCACTAACCCCAAGTGATCAAGATTTGATTATTTCTTTTATAATCAAGCTCGTAGACCTAATTCTTCCTGAAATAAGACAAACATCTCTCATATGCTTAAAATATGATATTTTATAAGCTTATATAATTATATTATTTACACATAACCACATTTTTGGAAATCAGAAACTGTCTCTCAGTACAATGAGAATCTGGCCTGCCACTGTTTCATTCATTTGTTTGTTTGTTCTAATGTTTTATAAAGTTCACCTTCCTTGATCCGTTCTCTCTTTGAGTCACTTAAGTTGCTACCCAGTGAAGAACAATTTGCAATAATTTATCAAATAATATTCATAGCAATCAAGTAACTCTAGATCCTGTGCATTTGTTTCAGGACCTCATGAATGTACAAGGTTCAAACAAAGTGCGGGAGCGCTAATGAACAGACTCTGTTTTCCTCTGAGAGCCCCTGCACAGAATGACTTCATTCAGGGCTACTGCACACGCATGGAAAGTATTGGTAAAAAATCCCACAGAGTTCAAACGACCTTTTCCTAACTTTCCTTTTTTTTCCCTCCCTGTTTGTCTTTCGAGTCTGAGCCAGGGATAACATAAATATTCATCAGCTGATATTTGCAGTAGCTGTGAAGTTATGAATGAGGCCATGTGGCTTTCCTCCGATCCCATCCACAAAATGGCAGCTGCTCTTCTCAGCTCCCAGCCAAACGACACTTTCCGAAATCCCCAGAGTGTACTAGGAGGCTTTTCAAATTCAACTGCCCCCCTCCCCACTTAATGCTCAAAGCAGAAATACTGTCTGCTTAATGTTTACCGTGGGATTATAAAAGGAAAAAGAAAAAAGAAAAGAAAAACATTACTTTGCCAAGCTTTCAATTTTCAGATGCCTTGACGTCACAGGCAAATATGTTCACAGCCCAAATTATCGGTTGTATCTATCAATGGGTATGACTGTTTCAGGTTTCCTTTTTAAATCAAATTCCAGACAGATAGCTGAGGCATTTGTTGTGCAAAGAGGGAAAATAGCCACAGTTTTGATCTGTTTGTACTGCTTTGTTAAACACCTGAACAGGTGTTAGAGAGAACTTTAAATAGCCTCAAATATGTCTTCAAATGTTAAGATTTTTTAAAAAAATGAAGAGTGGTCTGTCTATGGGATGGGATGGATTCAGATTTCGGGACCTACATTCCCACACGCCAGCACTTTGGAATAGTTGGAATCACTTCATCTCCTAAAGGCTCTTGTTTAAACGACCAATTCCTGGTCTAGCTACATAGATTCCAACTCGTGGACAGCCCATGTTTATCAGAGGGTCCATGTGCTCGAGGGCTTTTGTGCCTTTGATCTGTTGAGAAGTGATATCTAGGCCTTCTTTCGTAGGTTTCTCTGACTTGGCTTGAACTCCCAACCTTCAGGTTAGGAGCCAAGTGTTTAATACTACTGAGGAGCTCTCAGTAAATATATCCTGAATAAAAAGTGACTGGAAAATAAAAATCAAAAACTGTGTGATAACATATAACCATCAGTCAATTGCTGAATTAATCCTCAGTTGTTAGGAAACACAAGAAACTTTTAACACAGAATATTTTGATAGACACAGGAAGCATGCCAATATACAATGTTCTCCTTTTGACTTTGCTTAACGGCGTGCTTCTTAAAAACTCCATGTTTGTTCTGTCTTTATAAAAATGCTTCCTACATATGAATTCAAACTGAAGACCATTTTAAAGAATTTGTACTCAATGTACCAAGTTGAAGAGCATCTTGTTAGGAATGTTCTGTAGATTTAAAGTTTTCAAAGAAGAGTTGCGGATCAAAATCTCTTATCATCACTGCTCTATTTTTCTTGACCCGTTTATCTTATCTGTGCCCACGAGTTAAAGTAATTATCTAAACTAACAAACCAGAGGTGAGAAGCATGATCTCAGCTGTTCAAGGGAGCAAAGTCTAGCTTGGCGGGGGAGCTAACTGCAACAAGGTCTTTCTCTCCAGCCTGGGGTCTGACCTCACGAATGCCAAAGTAGGAGCAGGAAGGCAAATACTCAGGAATATCCTCCGGGTTCAATCCACCCAAAGGAAGCCTGAGGACAAGCTGTCAGAGAATATCAATGGCAATGGTCTTCTGTAGGGAAAACCCAGCAGCAGTCAAAAGTGATGGATAGTCATTTGAAGGGGCAAAGGGTTAGGGTACAGAGGAAGTCCTTTCTTCTCCTGTACTTTTCCCACCACAGAGCACTTCAACCCAGAGTTAGCAGAGTAGAATTAGATGTCCATTCTCATCTATGAAACAAAAGATGAAAAGGAAGGAGAAACCCCTTTTATAGAAAGCACACAAAAAGATTTCCAATTGTGAACTCCTTACTCTAAGATTGCCAAGTAAGAAAATAGCTGGATTCAGTGGGAACACGTGGAATCTCATCTACCTGGAATCCTAGGTTTTGTTCTTGAATACTAAAAGAAAAAAAATCAGGGAGGTCATTCAATGAACGTATGCTAGATCTATATACTGAGTTATAGTCAATTATACCTAATAGATTCATCAAGGAAATTAACAACGACAAGGGTCTGTATTTGACTTTCATTTGGTAAGTGCCCAAGAACGTTAGAGAAGGACACTTTTATAGACTGATATCTTTATCATATTGGTGTTGGTTTGAAAACTCCATGATGCCAGATGATTTCAAACTCCTCCATTATTCTTTTAACTGGTTGATGATCTTAAAGGGTCACTGTACTTCTCCAATTTCATAAATTTCCTTCACCATTGAACTGTGGGAAAATCATTGTACCACCTTAAGGTTGATAATTTTTTTCAATTCATAACTACCTAAAGTCTTCAGGTGTTATTTAAACTAATTAGAAATATTATGACATGCCTTTGCATAAAGATATTTATACTAATTATCACTGACTTTAAATAATTTGAGTTTCAATAATGATTTTGTTATTGAAAATGCATCAGTTCTCTTCAGCTTTACTCTGATAAGCTGACAGAGTTTGTATAAATTATAAATCTTTCTGGGCCTGCTTCCTAAACTGCAGAACAAAAGGATATATTCTTAGTATTTCTCTCACATTTCATTCAACATCACTGTAGTTCTTTATATTAATTGTATATATAAATGAGTTTAATGGGAAATACTGAGTCAAACACAGATAATTAGAATTCTTTATTGCAAAACTTGAGATACCTTTGATGAGCAGTTACATTTGTCAAAACACAACATTCAACTTAAAAGTTTTGATGATTAATATATGCATTTTTCAATATCAAAAAATTAAGACATTAACTTTGTCAGAAAGACAACTAACTTCAGGATAACATATCTTAAGCTTTTATAAAACATTCTGTGGTTGTAAACTGAAAGTATGATTCAGAATTGCTAATGGGCAGTCAAGCAAACTAAATAGGACACTACACACAGTGGGATTCAAGGCCATTTCCTGGCCAGTGTCCAACTTCCCAGCTATCTAGTGATGCTGCACCCTTGTGTTACAAAATTAAGGTTAGGGAATTGGTATATTTCCTCTACTTTTAAATGAAAGTAGCACCAGAAAACATAATCCAATTTGTAGAAAACGCATGCCTCCTGTGACTTAGTGACGTACTTAGTATGCTTCAAAAATGTCCTCTTTTCCTGAGCCAGATCAAGTTTGTTTATTTTGACAAAGCATCTTGAATTATGAAATGGTAATTTGTCATGTAACCAAATAAATAAGTAGATTTATAGTAGGATTCAGGAAAAAATATATTTTAGGAACAAGCTATAGTGTAATTTAAATTTGGTGTGTACCTCCACTAAGTATCTCTAGTTACCATCTACAAACTCCCACACACTCCATTCTAACTCATAGAAATACCATGGAACAAAGTAGGATTTCATCATAAGGTTTCTGAGGCTGTGAATCTTTTAAGATTCTTTATCTATCACATTTTCTTATTGCAGTGGCTTCTGTATTGTTGTAATGCTGAAAAATACTCAATGGATATTTCAAATAGGCAGGGTCAATAAGGTGGACCATTTCAGCAGAGCTTCCAAACTAAGAACAGATAAGAATGAAGAAGAAGGCAATCCACTTCTAAAAAATTATCTGTGGAAAACCTTATAAATAGCTGAGGAACAAGACTGGATAAAGTGCCAGATGATGAGTCCCTCAGATTAGAAGGCACTCGAAATATGTGGGGGAGAGAGTTGCCTCGTTGAAATAGAGTCAAACTTAATGACATGGATAGAGCAAAGTTTGGGGGCACTTATTTGCTTCAAATAAGAATAGCTGCAAGCATCCATTAGTAATCAGAATGTGGAATGTATAAATAATGAGTCTAGAAAGACTAAAACTTATAAAAATTGAAATTGAACAAATAGCAATAGCTATCCTGGACAGTAATGAGTGGAAATGCACTGAGATTGGTAATTGTAAATTAGAAAACAATGCCATGTACAAAACCAGGAATACCACATTCAGGAGGAGTTATGCAATAAAAAGAATATTTCAATATCTGCCTCAATTATGTGTCTGTAATAGTATAATATTTATCTACCTATAAGGTATAAGTTAATATAAAACTACTCTTCAAATTTATGCACCAATCACTAAAGCTAGTAATGAAGAAATTGAAAAATTCTTCCAACTTCCTCAGTCAGAAATTGATTATTGAAACAAAATGCATTGGTAATTGCTGATGGTTGCAATGCAAAAAGCAGAGACAAAAAAAGGGAATCGGTAGTTGGAAAATATGGTTTTAGTGAGAAAAAGAAAGCCAGACATTACATGATAAAGTTTTGCACGACATATGATTTATTCAGTACAAATTCCTTTTTCAACAACGTAATGGTGACTATACACATGTTCCTCACCAAAATGAAATGCACAGGATTGCTACATACTGTTGAAGAGACCATAAGAAGCTCTTTTTCATCAGCCAAAATAAGGTTAGGAGTTAAGTCAAGAACAGACCATCAGTTTTTCATATGCAAGCTCCTATTGGTGCTGAAGAAAATTAAAGCAAGTCCCGGAGAGCACATTTTAGCTTTTTTCTATACAAGACCTTCTAGTGTGATATGTCTCTAAACAGTTGGCAGTGATAATTTGGTACAGCTCATTCTTCTGGTCTCTGGATTTTAAAGACTTAGGTTTCTGTGATATATTAGTCCATAAGATTAAGTGGCTTCAATATGTTTTTCCATTTTTACTACTGTTCTTTCCTGTGGATGAGAAGAAACCAATAGTTGTATCTTAAAAGGCTGGCCATGAACTTTTGAGACCCCAGTCACTGCTCATCAATATAGGTCATACAGCACTGTCTTTGAGAATTGTGTTATGCCAATTGATGGTGGAGTTCACCAAGACTTGGGTCCTTAGCCTATCAAGGTATCTGATATGTCATAACTTCACCTCTTGAAACTCTACTATATTCATGAATATATTTGTAGCAAAGGTAATGAGTATCATCTGTCAGACCTATATCTATTCATAGGCATATGACAACTCTCCCTCCAACCATATGCCTAACCAAACATTTGTTCAAATTGGTACCAGTTTTCAAGTCCATTACAGCTCATAGAGTGAAAGACTGTCCCTTTCTGCATCACCCTCACATGTTATGTTTGAATCTGTTCATCTATCAAACCAATCCATTTTGTGAAAAGTCTTCCTCTTTCTCACTGACCTTCAACCTACGGTCTAAGAAGTATACTGGCTATGTTGTTGTTTTTTCCAAAATATGATTGGCTCTCCTAGCAATCCATGATGCTTTCTGTATGGTTCACAATACCTTCATTGAAATATATCGATTCTTCTATGGTTATCCTTATTCATGATTCAACATACACATGAGGCAAAAATACTATTGTTGGGGTCAGGTACACCTTCATCCTTAAAGTTACTCTTTAATATTTTGAAGAATTCTTTTGCAGAAATTATCAAATGCACTTGCCTGCCATTTTCATAATCATTAACTGTGGATTCATGTAAAATGAAATATTTTCCCTGTTTATCTGAATATTGTCTCTCTGTCCTGTTATGAGAATTTTAGCTTTCTTTACATAGAGTTACAATCCATTCTGAGGCTGCAGCCTTTGATTGCTATCTCATAAATACTTGTAGATCACAGTTACTGTAGGATTGTATATGTAACCATTTTCAGCATAGATACTTTAAATTAACTTATAAAGTAAGTAATCTATCTAAAGCCTTTGGAAATAGGAGTATTAATTGACAGATCACTTAACAGAAGGGGAAGAGATTCTCACTCCTGACTCTTGGGAGTGGGGCATCTCAACCCTCAGGACAGTGGAAGCTTTGGCCTCCCCATGCTCTTTAGATAGTTTCCTACCTAAGAAACGGCAGACAAATGTGGGAAGCTTGTCTGATTTTCTTCTTCCCTACACTAGCATAATTTTCTCCATCATGTGTCTGCCCAAATGATTGAAAAGAGATGGCAAAAGAGTTGAAATCCAATCACATCATTCTGGAAAAATTATTAACAGACCTCACATAAGATTAGCCAAGAAAAATTGAAGTACAATGAAGTTTGGGGGAAATCTGTGAATTTCATTTAGATTGTGTTTACATGACAACAAAGCTTTGGGTCAATTTAGTGGAAAATAGGCACATTGTGTATGCAGTTTTATAACAAAACCACCAGTTAGGCCACTGATTCTTTTTTTCAAATCTCTGGATTCTGTTTTTTTTCATGAAGTATTGTATCAATATTTAGTAATTAAACAAATTAAATATTTTTGATAGACTCACTAATTACTGTGCCTTCAATTGTTTTTGTTTGGTTGGTAAAATGTGTTTTTGTAGGCTTTTCTTTTTTTCCTCATGAATATAAATGCAATTTACAGTGTGGGAAACAATGAATCTTAAATTTAGTCAAATGATTAAAGAGAATTTCTTAAGTTTTTTTCCCCTCTCTTGACCACTTTTGTAGTTGTTTGGACTGTGCATTTATTTATTTAATATGTATTACTTTAAAATATGTTTGCTCCTGTGAGCTGGAATACTGGATGGGTGTAGAGAAGATGGGGTAGAGAGACGGAACCAACTGCAAGGATCTACATATGACCTGTCTGGAGGACGGGCATGGGGGAGTGGGTTGAGGGAGGTGTCGGGCAGGGTAAGATATGACAGAATAATAATAAATTATAAGATATTGAGGGTTGATGGGGGAGGGAAAGCAGGGGAACAGTGGAGGGGTTGGAGAAACCTACACCAGGGGCTGGGGGAAAAGGCGGATGTTTGGAGAATGATGACGGCAGCGGACGTGCGAGGGTGCTTGCCACAGCATGTTTATTTATGTATTGGAAAAATGATGTACAAGCCCCTAATAAAATGATTTTTAATTTAAAAAAACATGTTTGCTCCTTGACTCATACTAGTTTGTATCACTCTTATTACAAATTCTCAAAATTATAAATACTTTAAAATACCTGAATGATGTACATTAAGATTAAAACAAGAAACATAGGCATTATATCCAATGCTCAGTCCACAAACACCTGCTGCTGCTTCATGAATTCTGAGACCTGGCAGCCTATAGGACCCAGGAGAACAGCCATAAAGGATTTCTGAGGACATACATTTTTACAGAAGAAGACTGCCACATCTTTCTCCTGCATATCAGCTAGTGGGCTCAAACTGCCAAACTGTTCATTAACAGTCAAATGCGAAAAATTCACTAGAAATTCTTATAATGTCCACTAATAAGGGGAAATTTGAAATCAAATCCATATCAAAGAAGGCTCATGCTGTTGTAACAAAGTTGCCTTTATATAGAAATTCTCAGATATTCTGAGTTATTGGCTCAATAAAATTTAAAAAAAGATAGCAGGATATCAATAAATAAAGGATAATCAAAACCAAACAATACATTCTTGATTTGAGTTCTGCTACCTGTTCACTTGGAGGAGAAACTTAGGCTTTTGGATCAAATTGATGGCAAACATCCTTAGTGAGAGAGGGACATCCTAGTAGTGTCAGTTTGCTATAATGAAGCAGATTTTTGCCCACTCCTCCTATGCACATTTCATGATGTCATTAAAACTTTACTCATTCTTTTCAAAATTCTAAAATATATTCATAATACTATTATTTTCATATGTACAGTAGCCTTTACATTTTAAAACCACATTGCTATATACTTTTGCATCATATTAATTACCATTGTTTCTTCTCAGTCTCACGCATGAAAACTCATGTTCAAGATCATTCTTTAACGAAGATTTTCCATTCAACGTCTAAACTAAACCATAAACTAGAAAGGTTCTTAACCTGTGGGTCATAAACCCTTTGGAGGGGCCAACAACCCTTTCACAGGGGCTGCCCAATTCATAATAGTAGCAAAATTACAGTTATGAAGTGACAGCAAAAATAATTTTATGGTTGGTGGTCAGAACAACATGAAGAATTTTAATAAAGGGTCATGACATTAGGAAGGTTGAGAACCAGTGCGTTAGACCAAATTAATTTTGCCTCTTACCCTTAAAATTCTTCAGATGTAAACGTTATCTCTAACCAACTTTCCCAGCCATTCCTCTGTTTAAAAAATACCATCAGTCAATCTCCCATGTCTTTGCCTAGTCAAACATCTTTCTGGTATTTTCTACTTTCAGGAAAGATTCACCTGGCATCAACAATACTATCTCTTATCCTTGTCCTTTTCCAAAGCCAACCTGAATTTCTGATAGCTCTTGATTGATGTACTGCTACAACATTTTTGAATGACCTGCAGCAAAATTTACTTGTGTATTACATTAGTAACATTTTTAAATAAATGTCACAGTCTGTTGACTCACCCTTCTTTTGTAGCAGAAACAAATATTAATCTCTTCCAGTCAGTTGGCCAAGTGTTCCAAATTTGGGGGCATAGATGAGTGAGTGCTTCCAGAGATTCATGAGTTTTTTGAAACATTTTAGTGGAATTCTGTCAACTCCTGGAACCCAC
Organism: Nesogale talazaci; assembly: GCA_004026705.1. NCBI lineage: Eukaryota > Metazoa > Chordata > Mammalia > Afrosoricida > Tenrecidae > Nesogale > Nesogale talazaci. The sequence continues at coordinate 24,761 of PVJH01018710.1, forward strand.
TAATGCTTCCAGTACAGCTTGGACTTCTCTCTTCAATGCCAACAAGTCTTAATCATATACTACTTCCTGAAGCAGTTGAATATCAACCAATTATTTTGGATACAGTAACTGTTTATTTCTTTCATCTTTCTTGATGCATTTTTGTCGTTCAATATTTTGCTCACATAATGCTTCCATATGCAACTCAATGCTTGAATTTATTTTTCAGTTCCTTCAGCTTGAGAAATGCTGAGCATGTTCTCTTGGGTTTCTAACTTCAGATCTTTTCACATTTAATGTTAATGCTGTATTTTATCTTTTTGAGGCAGCCTTTGAAATAATTTTCTTAAGTATAATATTATTACTTTTATTATAGCAATTTATATGGCTAGAAGACTGTTTAAAAACAAAACAAAGCATTGTAACAGTTAATGCTCTTGGTAGAAAAGGCACCTTTGGGAGGGTTTGTGGTAATTAAAGTCTACCTTGAAATATCTTGGATAAATGGTCTGGGGACCAACTTCTGAACAATCAGACATCGAAAACCCTGTGAAGCACAGGAATACACTGTCATTCATAGAGTTGCTGGTAACTACAATATTGGATAGCATATATCTTAGAATTTAAAACAAACTTAGACATCTAAAAACCAAAATAGATTCAAGATAACTGCAAATTGATTAGTCTGGGAAGATTGTGAGCATAGTCTAGACACATAAGACCCAACAAAACCAGCTGCCATTCAGTCAATTCTCATATCTCCTTATAACAACAACAAAAGCTAAATCAAAAAAACAAAACAGTGCTGGAGAAATACTGAGATTAGAACTGCAAAGCCAGGTTATGCATGTATAATTACCTTTCCTTAACTGTGCTTTAAATCTATATCATTTTTTAAATTAAATACATTATCAATATAATTATTACCATATGCCCCAGGAAACTAATTTATAATGATCTATAATAAAATTTGTATAGTGTTATAAGAAGAATTTTGTCTTATGACATGACCTTTCCCAATACTCAGCTTTATTAAAAGATCACTGAAGATAGGTGTGCTATAGAAAAGTATGTGGAAGAAAGCAGATGGTGCTTGGCTATCAGAATTAATAACATCTGGGCTCTTAAAGTCTTGTCTTAACCAGCAATTATCTACCTGATACATCAGCTAAGTCAACATGGAAGAAAAACACCAGTTGTGTGATCCAATGATTTTGAATAACAAAATCCAAAGCTAAAGAAGGAAATGGGATCAGAGCTTAAATTTTGAAAACTTGGATTACAAAAGCTGAGTGGAATTAGTTAAAAACACAAGGACAAATATTGCTTTGTTATAAGTGGGTAGGGGAATGGGTGGCGGTGGAATCATGATACAGACTTTCAGTCCAAAGAGAACAGACTTCAAAGGTTACCAAAGGAGAGAAGATAAAACCTTAGGCTAGAGGGCTGACAAGAGTAGTAGTTACATAACCTGATATCAATTTGGGACTTGAGAGGATTAAAAGTGAAAGGTTAGAGTCTAGTCTATTAATCAGGCCATAGCTAATGCGACCTGTGTGTGAACATGGTCTTCTCCTGAGGATTTGGGGAATTCCTGTATTTTCCTCCTTAGTGGGGGGAGATACTCTTTCTCTCTGCTCACTCCTTGAGAGTTTCCAAGACATATGAAGACAGGTTGATGATAGTCAGAGCTTCAATGCTGCTGAAGGAACCATGTGGAGACCCTGGCAACACTGAGATACCTCTACTGCCACTGGATCCACAAGACTTCCCACCCACTGGCCTGTGATCTTCCATTAGGTGTTATTGCATGTGTTTTGTGCATCTGAAGAGGATTCTATAGATTTGGATCAGACAAATGGGCTGATATTGGACTTATGGACTTGATCTGGACCGGGAAGGGGATGTTTGCTCAATATTCAATTGCTCTTATATAAAAAGCTCTTTCATCATTACACAACAGGTAATGATGTGAATGAATAGTTTTGCAACCCACATGAGGAAGAAAAGAAATAAAAGGAGGGAGATTAGGCAGAGTGGCTTGGGGTGGGGGAATGTTGACAAATAACTTAAAACATTGAATATAAAATTGGTGGTCAGAAATGTAAACCCCTACCTAATTCCTGATATTTTGAATTATTTTTTAATTATAAATAAGTGGATAGTATTTTTACTTACCAGTTTAAAAATAATAAAAATCAATTACTTTGATAGCAAGAAGATGAAAAGAAACTATTTTTCAGACAGTTGCTAGAGGTTGGAATGAGAATAAGTCAATATCAGATGAGATTGGTCGTGTTTGAGGCAGTATGGTGGTAGGTAATAAATTGAAATCAAAGTGAAAAAATGAGTTTTTTTCAGACTGATCCCCTTCAAATTCAGAGCCAAATAGCAGTCCAAAGTGCCTCTACAGCTCTTACATGAAAAGAAAAAAAACATGACCTCCAAATAATATACTCATCCAAAGTGTCATTCAAATATAAAACCTTAGGTAGCTTCTTAAATACTCATATGCACAAACTCAACAAGTACAGCTATTCTTGACAATATGATTTCCCCCTTAAAGTACAGAGAGTTAAAATGCCCATCAATGATGAGAAACAAAAAAAGCAAAAAGTCTTCCTCCTTTACCCAGGGTAACGGAAGTTCAAATTTAGTTGCTTTATTCTCTCTCTCTTTTTTTTAAGTACATGGTTTCCTTGATAAAATATTCACATATCATATACTGCCATAGTTACATGACTTTTAAAAAACCTTGTATGTACATCATCAAAATAAGTTTCTTTGATTTTACTTTCTCCTCTAATAAATCTAAGTGAAATTAAGTTGAATACTTTATTTAAATATACCATATACTATATTTATTACATTGGTCTGTAATTTTTGCCTTTATACCCAACTTATTCTTCATTATCTGCATATATGAATTCTTGAAATGATATGCACCTATTATAAATAGCACTGATGTATATGTAGTGAAGTATGTGTTTTTTCACTATTACATTGTTAAATTGTTTAAATTCTTTAGCAATTAAAATTTTGTTTTCATTTAGTATTCTAAAACAGTAGTTCTATATCTGTTGATTATTGTCAATTGACTGCCAATTATGTTCGCTTTATGTGCAAAAGAACATATTGCTGTCCTATCTCACCCTCATCTGTTCTAGCTATCATTGTGGCATCTGGGCCAACCCATCTCACCAAATATCCTCCTCATTGTGACTGATCTTCCATTTTAACAAAAAAAAATACTTATCTAACATCTAATCCCTACTTCTTTAACATAATATACAACTTCACTTATTGTTAGTCTATCTTCACATAGTCACTTTCCTTTATTTCCTGCCTTCCTTCTTTTTATTAACGGTTTTATTGGCACTTTACATAGCCCACAATTCAGTAGTTCAATCCTACCCAGAAGAGTTATGTAATCTCTTCCACAATCAATGTTAGAATATTTTCTTTTCCCCTTTACTCATTAGGTTAATCCCTTCTGTAATCAGGGTCAATCCCTTTTGATGATGCATTCAAAGCAAGTCAGTAGGACAATGTTCCTCTAACATCTAAAATATTTTCATTGGCTAATTTTCAGGAATATATCACCAGGCTTTTATTCCTAATTTGACCTGCTGAGGAAGTGCTGCAGAAACCTGTCTACCATGTATGATCTTGCTGGTACATGAAATACCAATGATCATAGCTTCTAGCATCAAAACAAACATGAGGCATTTGTTATCACTAGCCATTAGGTATCAACATACCAGGGTCAGGATTTTCAGTTGTCTGGTAGCTAAAGCCCAGTAACCTCCCATTGACCTAAGTCAAGCAGTCGCAGTCAATCAGTTGTAAGCTTCTACAATGGGTAAGACTAAGGGGAAATGTGGTATTTTTATTCAGAACATAGACCTGATGCAATTGATTACCTTGGGGGTATGGGCTGCTTCCTCTATAACTGGGCACTGTGGAACATTTGTTTGCTTTTTGCTGTGACTGTTTTCCTACATCTCCTTCATTGACCAGTTCTTTGGACTTAAGCCAACAGTGTGCCATATTGCTGTCAATCTAAGTGCGCCATATTAACTGTTGACTTTAAATGCATTTGCCTCTTCAGTCACAGTCTGAACTCCCACGCTTAGATTAATTTGCCACCTCAGCCCTGGAATAGTGAGCCAACAGAATATACATGTATTGAGTGGCAGACCATTACTTAAAATCAGGAACAGGCATGCAACAAGTTGCATCCGCTCACTGTACTTATTCAATCTCCATGCTGAGCAAGCAGCCAGACAATCTAGCTGACGCGAGGAAGAATGCAGCATCAGATTCAGAGAGAGGCTTACTAACATCGTTCCATATTGCAGATGACTCAATCTTGCCAGCCAGAAGTGAGGGCTTGAAACCCTTGCTGAAGATCATCAAGAATTGCTGTCTTCAGTGTGGATTGCAACTCAATGTACAGAAGACCAAGATCTTCACAACTGAACCAATGAGTACGTCATGATAAATGGGGAGAAGGTTGAAGTCGTTAAGGATTTTATCATGCATGGATCCACAACCAATGCTCATGAAGCAGCAATCAAGCAATCAAAAAGTGTTGCATTCGATAAGTCTGCAGCAGGAAACTTTTTTAGAGTATTGGAAAACAAAGATATTACTTTGAAGATGAAGATATATCTGACCCAAGCCTGGTGTTTCCATTGCCTCATCTGCATGTGAATATTGAAAGTGCGATGGGCTACTAAAAACACACAAATAAAAAAAACAACAACTCTGTCTTGGAAGAAGTTTCTCCAGAGTGACCCTGAGAGACAAAGATGGGAAGCTTTCATCTTCAATGTTTTGACATCATTATACTTGGAAAAGTAGGACAGTGAAAAAGAGAAAGGTCCCTCAAGGTGGTGGATGGCCACTATGGCTGCAACAATGAACTCAAGCCTAGAAACTATTGTGAGGATGATGCGAGACCTGGCAGTGTTTGATTCTGTGGTGCATAAGGTTGCTATGGGTCAGAACTGACCTGATGGTACCAGACAACCACAAAGATCCACCAGCCTGCTGTCTTCCGATATATTGTGAGTTACTCAACCTCTATATTTACATGAAGCAGAAGAAGGCTCCTGCCTAATATCTGTTTTGGAATCCACTTAAATTGGACTTATCACTTCTACAAATCCATATGTATTTTCTTTTTTCTTTTTTTGTAAAACAGTTTTATTGGCATACAATTAAAGCATAAAATTCAGTAACTCAGTCATATTCAAAATATTTCTCCGATCATCACCACAATCAATGTTAGAAGCTTTTTTCCCATCCTTGTACTCATCGTTATTATCTCCTCCTTCCCCCCCCCTTAACTTTCCCCCAAGATACCATTAATTCAGTTACTATCCTATAGTTTTACCTCCTTTTCCTTTTTTAACAGTTCATTTTGTTGGAAACTCTTGCAGTTCTGGTCCCAATCCATTCATCCATTGTGTTAAGCACATTTGTAAATATGTTGCCATTATCATTTTCAAAATAACTTCTTTCTATTTCAATCCATGGTATCAGCTCCTCATTCCCCCTCTTGCCCATCCCCCATCCTTCATGAACCCTGGATCATTTATATTTTTGTGTAAATCATATTATTAGGGACTCAAACAATTTGTGTAACAATCCATCCATCCATCCATCATGTCAAGCACATTTATACATAGGTTGCCATCATCATTTCTCTTTTTTTTCTCATGTAAAACTTAATTTTTTAAACAGAAGGTAAATGGATTTTTAATAAATAGCCCTCATCATTTTCAAAGCATTTCCCCTTTATCCCTTGGTATCAGCTCATTTTTCCCCTCCCTCCCCCTTCCTTTCTCCCTCATAAACCCTTGATAATTTATAAATTATTATTGTGTTGTCATGTATTGCTCTGTCCAATGTTGCCCTTTATCCTATTGTCTGTTGTCCATTCCCCATAAAGGGGTTATAGGTAGATCATTGTGATCCGTTCTCCCTTTCTCCCCCTACCTCCCCCTTACCTTCCTGGTATGGCAAATCTCAATATAGGTCCTGAGGCTTTTATCTATCCAGTATTCCCTGTGTTTCTAGCTCTTATCTATACCCATATTCATGTTCTTGTCGAGTCAGATTTGTAAGGTACAATTAGGGTCATTATAATGTTGAGGAGGAAGCATTAAAGAATCAGAGGAAAGCTGTATGTTTCATTGGTGTTATACTGTACTCTGACTGTCCTGTCTTCTTCCCACAACCCTTCTGTCAGGGAATGTCCAACTGCTTACAGATTGGCTATAGGTCTCCACTCCTCACTCCCCACCTCCTCATTCACATTATGATTTTTTTGCTCCGGGTCTTTGATGCCTAACACCTGATCTCATAGATCTCATGATCACACAGGTTGGTGTGCTTCTTCCATATGGGCTTTGTTGTTTCTCAATTAGATGGCACTTGTTTATATTCAATCCTTTAAGACTCCAGATGCTATATCTTTTGATAGTCAGGCACCATCAACTTTCTTCACCACTTTGCTTATACACCTACTTTGCCTTCAGTGATTGTATCAGGAAGGTGAGCATCTCAGAGTGCTGGATGATTAGAACAAAGTGTTCTTATGCTGAGGGAGTACTTGAGTAGAAGCCCAATGTCCATCTCCTACCTTAATACTAAACCTATAAATATATATGCGCATATCTATTTCCTCATCATATATACATATATTTACGTAAGTACATGCCTCTATTTAGATTTCTATAAATGCCCTTTGCCTCCTAGTTCTTTCTTCTATTTTCTTTTACTTTCCTCTTGTCCTACTATCATGCTCAGCCTTAATTTGGGTTTTGGGAATTCCTCTCAGTTGCAATATCCTTGATCAAGACATACCAGACTTCCTACACCTACCTCACCTTGGATTTTCGGTCACCTGTTGTTCCCTTGTCCTGGGTTTGTTAATACCCACTTCCTTTCTCCCGCTTCCCCATATCCCATGTCTTCCCCAGGAACTGCCATCCTGTTGCTCTCTCTTCTGGCTTGTTTACCCCGCTTATCTCATCCAGATGAACATGCAGAGACAACAATGTGCACAAACACAAGACCAAGCACAAGAAAGCAACAATAGAAAGTACAACAACAGCTACAACAACAACAAAGTCAATGACAAAAAAAAGAGAGAGAGAAGCCTATAAAAAGTTCAAATTCTATTTGTTGTCCTTTATAAGTGTTTTCCAGTCAAGTCTGATAGGGCTTCACACCCTACACCCACAGTCTCATTTTGGTATTCCCTGGAGACTTCGTTGCTCTGCTTCTCTTACTGCTCTGTTGCATGCCCCCAGCATCTCACCTCAGTGAGGTGGGGACAGGGTAGACTCACTTCCCACTCTAGTGTGTGTCTCTAGTGTTGTCCCCCAAAGTGCTATAGGTTAGTGAGGAACATTGTGTCTTGTGGGGCTGGCCCTATGGTCCTCTCTGTGCATTGGCTGCTCTTAGACATGTTGTCCTCAGGGCTTGGTGGGCCAGGGTGTGCTTCACCCTTTTTACCCCTCCCCTCTTCATTGACTCCAATGTGCTCTGATCAGACAAGTCCTTCTCCATGTGCTGTAGCTTCAGTGTGGTGTTCTGAAGTGACTTCTTCTGTGGGAACAAGAGACTGTCCACTTAGTTGGTAATGGTACCAGCCCCTCAGGCCTCTCTATTGATTCCCTGCTTCATGTCAGTGTGTTGTATTCTTGTCTTGGAGCACCGGATTGAAGTCTGGTCCCTCTTTCTCTGTGGAGATATAAACAATACCCTTTCCTTGGGTGGGTTAGTACCCAGTTCCCCCAGATACCCAGTTTTTTCCCCTCCTTTTTAGTTGGGTACCATATGCATCTTTGAGTTTGGTCTGGCCCCTGTCATATTACCTGGACCTCACCCCAAGAATGTATGTATACAGTAGCTTCTTCCCAATGCCTCTTTTGTATTTTTTGAGCTTACCTCAGCAGACTCAACGTTTTACTTGTGTTTTGTGCTTGGCTTACTTCGCTTAGCATAATTTCCTCCAGTTCTTCTCATGAAACAATGTGCTATATGTGTTCATCACTGCTTTTTAGGGATGCGTAATACTCCATTATATGTATCTTAGTTTTTTAATCCTTTCTTCTGCTGGTAGAAATTTAGGTTATTTCCAACTCCTTGCAATTGTGAACTGTGCCCCGATGATATTGGATCACCGATGTCTGGCCGTGGTTTGTTTCTCACCTCTTACGGATATATGTCCATTAAGGGAATTGCTGGATTATATAGTAGCTCAATTTCCATCTGTTTTAAATATTACCAAATTGATTTCCATGATGGTTACACATATCCACCACCAGTGGACAAGAGTTTCTATCTCTCCACAACCCATCCAACCCTTGTCACTTTCTGATTTTTTTGAATTAGGCTATCTTTGAGGGTATTAGGTGGAATTTCATCCTTGTTTTTATTGCATTTCTCTTATAGGTAGAGGCCTGGAGCATTTTATCATATATGTATCGGCCATTTGGATTCCTTCCTTTGAGAAACTTCTGTTCAGGTCCTTTGTCCACCTCCTCAGTGAACAACTGGATTTTTCTTGTTGGAAGTTAGCAGAGTATTGTAGATGCAGTAATAAGGCCTTTGTCTGGTGTGCCATTGCTAAAGATGCTTTCCCTTTGTAATCTCTCTTATTACTCTCTTGGCAAATTCTTTCCATTTACACAAGTGTTTTATGTGTAGTATCTCCCACTTGACCATCTTTGCCTCCTCTGTGTTTGTGTCCTTCCCTAGCTCTGATAGCCGATGCAGTCCCTGAGCCAAAGTTCTCAGATTTATTCCAATTCACTCATGTATTCTATTTTCCTAATATGTGTGTACATTATTGGTTTTGCTTCTTTAGTGCCCTGCCAGAGACAATGACACCATGAGATCGTGTTAGTACAAAAAATGAAATATACTAAAACATGTTGGTGTGAATTGGACTGGGCTGAGAATTTTCTGCAATATATAATTACTTTTTGCTACAAAGTCCTTTCTTTTACATAAAAATCTTGTCAGATGTTGGACAGTGTAAGACATGACAAAATAATAGTAATTTATAAATCATTAAGGGTTTTTGAGGGAGGGGAGATAGGGAGGGAGGGATAAAATGAGGAGCTGATACCAAAGGCTGAAGTAGAAAGAAAATGTTTTGAGGATGATGATGGCAACAAATGCAAAAATGTGTTTGACACATGGATGGATCCTCTATAAAATGACTTAAAAGAAAGAAAAATTATGTGTCATATTTTTCAAATAATAGTTATTATTGTTCATAAACACTCCCTTTGAATGTTGACTTATGATTCGTGGTATATTCTCATGTATTTCATTCATGCTATTTTCACAATGACCCAATGTGGTGGGCAGATGCATATCAAAGTCCAGAATCTGAAGGGACCAAGATTAAGAAATGGTCAAAAAAACTACTTACTCATCTCGTCAGGATTCTAATCCAGTTCACACAGGTTGGTAGTCCTTGACTTCAGATAGTAAAGTTAGTAATGAAATGCTTACATACAACATAAACCGTGTTACCATAAGCATCTTTTTCAATAAAAAGATCTAGAAGTTTGATAATATGGAAAATTAATCAGCTTTAGAAAGAGATGATTCAGCCAGAGAACAAAAATAGGCATCCAAAACATCATTTTCTCCAATGACGCTGGATCAAATGAATAAGCAAAATCAAATGTATTTATCACTGAATCCCAGTCTAGTATTGTCATTATTATCCTTGTTTTATAGAAGATTTTGAAAATTTTTCACTTGAAGTTACATTTTCTATCTTCAGATATTTATCAGTAGAGAAGCAGGCAGATAATTTGATAAGAACCTGAGCATTTCTTAATAATATCAACTTAGTAGTTTGGATATAGACAGGAAATTGCATCTGATAAATCAGAGATAAGATTGATTTCCCTTCACAAATGCATATAATAATAACTTTTGCTCATTTAGATTAACATTTATATTATGTATAATGAACTCTAATTCTGGTATTTTTTTATAACTGGCAAATGACAGAATACAGACTGGAGCAAATTTAAATTCAGAATATATTCCCTGTTTTTATGTAATGAGAAATGGTTAGGTTTTCTTCAGTAGATAAACTTTATTTTGTTGCTATGCAGCGGACACAGTGTAGTCCCTTAGACAGTAAATAAATTATAGACTTTTACAATGGGGGGCATGATTGCCTCCTCTCCCTATTTGTGAACAAACCACAACTTCCTTTCATCCTTTATTAATCCAGCACAGTGTTCTAAAGCTATTCTGCAAATACTGATGTTTTGGCAAAAGATAAACAAGCTAGTGAATAATGATAGCACAAATGCAGTTTGCAAGCTGCATGCTAAGACCATGGGATTATGGTTTCCTAAAAGGTGTGTCAACTTCTTGAGGCCATGGCTCCTAGTACTGTATTGTTGTTCCTCATTTTTTTGTTATCTAGGATAATGGCTCTCCTTTCTAAGTGTGTAAATCCTAATCTCTATAAATTAATGAAGCAGGATTAGGGTGAAGTATATGACAGAGCTTCAAACATTCATGGAAAATAGAGTTGAAAGAAAGTGGGATTTTCCATGTGCTCTTTTGGAAGCTCCTTCTTATGTTGAATCCTACTCTTACAAGAAGACAAGACTCAAGACACACCCTCACTAAATTTATCTCTTTATCTTACAAGAAATTAGGAAGAGAGTAGGGTGAAGACAGAGGGGGGAGTCTGCACTGCTATCAAGAAAGAAGACCCAGGGGTGGGGAGCATGTCCTCCAGGCCAGGTTCTTAAACTGAGACTCTCTTAGACCCAACGGAATATTGATGCCCAGACACACGGGTATCTCCACAGAACACTGGGCCAAGAGATGTGACAAGGAGTGAGGTTCTTCCCGGAGAGCCAACCAAGATTGACAGTCTTCCTGTAGAGCTGGCATTCTGAATGTTAATTTCTAGCTTCCTAAATGAAGAGAACATAAATTTGCCAAAGCCTTCTATTTAAAGTATATCACTGGGAGCAGCACCAGATGGCTGAGACAAGTATCATTCAATTCACTGCCGAGACTATGAGTTCTCAAAGAACTGTGGATATAAGAAAGTTTATTTCACACCCATATTCTTCCAGGTAGCAAAATATAAGCAAGTTTAAACAAAAGATATTCTGGAAAATTCTGTAGGTAAACACCCACCATTGATAAGTTCCTCAGGCATGCTTCTGCGTTGGGACATAAGAATCTTAATGGCAAGGGAAATACCTCAGAAGGACAAGCTACTTAAAAGGTTGAAAAACATGTGACTCATATGCCAGATATGTGCAAAAGCCAAGTGATCATCTCAGTGTTAAAAAAGATGTGAAATGCTGTTATGGATGGAATGGTGTCTTTGAGAAATATGTATTGACATTTCTAATGACTTTATTCTTGCTGCCAATTCCAAGTCATGATGAGCTCATGTGTGGCCAATAATACTGATCCATAAGGATCCATGCCTGTGACCTTCCAGGGCAGACTGCTAAGCCGATTTTACAAAGGATCACTGGGTGTATTCCATCTACCAACTTCTAAGTTACTACCATATTTCATGTAAATAACTTGCAGATTTTATATTGTCAACCACTCTTTCCTCCTAGTAGATATTTTCTTAAGCATCAACAATGGGAATATTTCCTACATTATCTTTTTTTGAAAAACAAAAAAGTAAAGCACATTTGCAGGGGCAGGGAGCGATTGGCAAGCAAATGTAAATGATGCGTGTTATCTGCATAAATATGGAACAGCTGAGTCTCACTACTGTATCCGTGGATATGCCCCTTTTTGGATAAATTGGTTTCCTTTCTCCCTTAATTAGACCATACTTGAGTAGGATGGACTATAAATCTAATGAAAGGGGGAAACTGATCAAAATGATTGTTACATAACCACCACCCCAGGAGGACAAAAAACAGAACTGTGGATGAAGGAAGAAAGCCATCAGTAAAACATATGAAAATAACAACAATTCATAATTCTATCAAGCCATCACAAGTGCAGGAGTGGGTAGAGGGGGAAAGGAACTGATACTAAGTGCTCAAATAGAAAATCAATGTTTAGAGAATGATAACAACATATGTACAAATATACTTGATATAATTGGTGTATGGAATGTTATAAACTATAAGAGCTCATAAAGTGTTTTAAAATAAAGAGTAGATTAAACACAGAGACACATATATCCAGAGAAAAATAGATAAGAGAGGGGGGTTATTAACAAACTAAGGAATGTCTAAAACTACTTCTATGGAAGACATCTACCCAACTCAAATCTTGATTTGCACTTTTGCCTCCTTAAATGTGGGGGGAATATTTTAGCTCATCCTCTCAGGGCTTTTGTGTTAAAGCAGCACTTCGTGTGGTTAGGTGCCATTAATGTGGTTCTTACCCACAGTGGCCTTGTGTAAAATAGTAATGAAGGAGTACCTGGTGCTGTGCCTTCTTCACTAGTACACATCATCCTGATTCTTAAACTAAGATTAAAAAAATAAATTTCTAGCTTCTCTCAGAAAATAAAAAAGTAACAGTGAACGTACCTTTTCAAAAAAAATCAGTTGAAACCGAGTCCCAGAAGGAAGGCAGAAAAGGGCAAAACCATCTAATAAAAGAATGTGTATATATATATATATATATATATGTATATATATATATATATATATCATGCGGCCTAGTTACTTAATGGTGACTAGCAGAAATATAGGTGAAAGAAATCACTGATACTCTCAATAGTATGAATGAATTTCACATATTTTGAGCAAACTCACACATCAAAGCACATTCTGTGTGCTTTTTCCAGTCATATGAAATTAAAGCTCAGAAAAATTTGTCAATAATGAGAACTGGTTTATTTCTGGGAGAGAGGATACTTTTGGAAGGGCTAGAAATGTTCTATACCTTGATTTGGACCATAGTCACAGAGGCACATATATAAAATCAATCTAACTATACTTTTAAGATATTAGCATTATCTAGATCTTTTTGTGCAGTTTTCATGCTGTAACAAATAACAAACTCAACAATGGTCCATTGATGCTCTGATGGTTCAGGATTAAGTAAATCAGACAATTTTGCAAGGGTCGGGCTGAACTCTGCCTATCCACTGCATTGGAGTTTGATGATGACCCCTCCTGGGTGTCATATGCCTTTTGGTTTAAGAGAGAGAGTCCACACAAGGTCAAATTCCCTTTGACCTCCTGTCTTCTGCCGGAGCTGGATCTTGCTTGTGGTTCTTCAATCACCTGCTGAGTCTCCCGCTGATCCCGGAAGTCATCATTGGACTCTAGATGATGGATGCCTTAGGAGGACTTCTGACCTCTGCGCGTACCAGCCTGTGTGGGCCCTGCTCTCTGGGTTTGTCAGCCCGCCTTCTTCCTCAGCTTCCATGAGAGAGAAGTCTGGCTAGATAGAACCTAATTGGACTTTCCTATTTCGACAAGTGAGTAAACCTTTTTCTGTATATAAGTCACTTTCTATATGCAACATATTCAAGTGCCAGTCGTTGTAGTTCTCTAGAGAACCTGACCTAACATAGACACTCAAGAGCAACTTGCATCCACACCCAATCGTTGCCTCCTTGCCTGTTCTGCTTGAGAAATCCAACTTGGTACTCCTCATTGGTGAGGAGACCAGTGGTTCGCAAGGTGGGTCTCTGACCAGCAGCATCACTATTACGTGAACACGTGTTAAGGATGCCGGTGCTCAGATCTCAAGCCAAACAGCCACTTCAGGGAGACACCTCGGCTGTGCTCTTCCTAAGGGGTCTGCGACTTCTCTCTCTGTGTCCAGGTCACAGCATCACTTTGAGAAAGGTGGGAATAGCCTCACCTTAGTCCTGCAACACAGAACTCCCTCCAAAATGGGATCATAGCCACACACATATTGTTCATAACTATAGCACCTCACATATGGGATTATGGAGACACAGGCCATATGGATTGACTATAACTGGGGACCAAGGAAACTGTCTTATAACAAACCTTCTGGGTAAGGTTGGTGTATGCTGAAGCTTGGAAAAGAATGCTTTAGATTACTATAAACAAGTGAATTTTTTCAAGTTCTTGGAAAATCACATTATCTTTTAATTGTGTTTTCCACAAACTTGTTGAAGCTCTCTAGACTTTAAATATCCTCTTAAAAATAACTACCTTTTTTTCACTCCACTGCCTTTTCTTACCAAATATGTGTGTGCAGAAGACAGTTGGCTTATTCGAAAAAACTGTTTGCACATGCAAATAAAATATCCAGAAAGATTGTACAATACATACACCCCATCCCTGTTTTAACCATCAAATATCTGGGATTTTAGTATTATTACAGTTGGATGAGAAAAGCTCTTAAAATAAATGAAATAAATTACTCTGTTTCTTTCTGATTATGAAAACACTGTACACAATCAATCCTTCAGGTATATTTTCACTTGGAAGAAATCAACGGAAATGTACACTTAAGGAAGTCCCGTCAGTCATTCTTGTTGTGAGCTGACATCTAGTCTGCTCAAACTCATTGCAACACGTGGTCTTTGATAGAAGGGAAGAAAACATTATCCAGGCTTGAGCCATCCTCAGGATCACTGATAGGCTTGAGACTATTTTTGGGGGCTCTTGTGTTAATACATTTAAACAGGATTACCAGTCAGGAGACATAAGAATATAGAAATTAACAAATTAAAACTAGCCAACATTTCACTTCAATAAAACTTACCTAGAACCTCATTGTGAGTAACCGTTATCTGGGGAAGTTATCCACTTCCAAGACACCACACATTGTTAAAAGTTTAGCAATGAAGTTTCCATTTCATACATCCATAGGTTTATGCCTAATAAAATGTATTTAAACATCTTTCTGTGGTCAGCAAATGGTAGCATATAAGCTCTCTCAGTAATACATTGGTCTAAATGTTGTTAGGATGCCTTCCAAAAAAAACATAGGACCCAATAAAAAGCTTGGCTTCCAAGGTGTCTACTGGTCTAATGAATGACATTCAAGGCAGAGATGTCAGCATAGAAAGTTTTTATCACATTTTGGGTTTTCAAAGAGGTAACCTTAATAGGTTTCACCCCCTCAGAGGACAAAGGATGATCACAGGGTCTTAGTATGAAGAAATTTTAAGAAAATTAAAAGCTAAACTGGTGAGGAAGTGACCAGAAAATTGCATGAAGAATTTGCTACACATACATCATAGCAAGGCACCTGATGGTTTTTTTCAAAATAGAAAGACCTGTCTTGAGAATTTTGCTAGGAAACCTCACCCCATCCACCCTATATTTGCCATTTTGACACTTTCAGGATTATTTTTGTTCCCCAAACTGAAAAAAAACATTTCAAAGGAATACCACTTGAGCTCCATGAGGAGGCTGGCACTGCCCTATTGACATGGTGTAAAGCATAGAGCACAGAATTCTTCCAAGATGGGTTAGAGAAAGGAAAGCTTTCCTTCTGACATAGAGGGTATGTGGAGAAACAATGGTTTCACATTTTGATAATTTTTTTTCCTAATGGTTGCTAGGATTTTGGAGCAATATTCTTTACTTGCGCTCATTTATAATGTTAGAACCAAAATTTCAATATCAAAGGCATTTCTGAATCTCTTGGAAATTGTGCAGATGCTCATTATAATTAATTGATATTGATTGAAAAGAAAAAAATGGGTGGATATGACCACCGGTTTTTTCTCATTGTATTTGAAGGAAAAATATATGGGTACCTATGCCTTTTTATCAGATTGATTCTTCTTTATCCAAATTATACATAATTTTATAAAGACAGATATATGTCAATAATATAGACTACCCTAGCATTTAAAAACTGGGACAAGTGAAATAATACCATATCTCAAGAAGTGCTGCTCTTAATTGTTTTGTTCAAGATCACAAGAAGGACAGAAGTCCAGGGGAAGGGTCAAAAACCCTGCAGAAATTAGTTTGTGTGCCAAGTTCAATTCCATCCTAGCCAAATGGCTAATTGGGACAGCTTCCTGGACATGGGACCAGTTCAGGCTCTTTAGGGTCCCGTGTTCAGAGGGGTCCTCTATTTAGGGTTGTTTCACAGTCTGGTCACTGTCTTGAATTCCTTATTAGCTTTCTCTTTAAAATGTTGTTTCCTAAATTGAATGGGAAGAGAAATGGAGAATAGTTTGGAGTCTCAATACACAGTCTCCTGTGAAAATTAAAGACACTGTGAAAGAAGGAGAGATCATGTGATCTCTTTTCACATGAATGAAAAGAAAAAAATGGAACAAGGTAGCTTGCATCTTCATATTGTACTGGATCCCACCAATCATTCAGCAGGGCCTCTCTGCATGAGACTTTAAATAGTAAAGAACCAACAAAGTAAACCTAGGGACCAGGAAGAAGAAGATAATTATCAGGGAGTTCACCGGGGAGCAGGAAGAGAAATACAATTGAAAGATCTAAATGGTTGAATTTCATATTGCTGCACATGAACCAGAGATATTGATTTTCCAAACATCATTTGTCTTTTTTCACCAATGATTTTATTGGAGGCTCTTACAGCTCTTATAACATTCCATGCATCATATGTATCAAGCATATTTGTACACGTGTTGCCAGGTTCATTTCCAAATATTTTCTACTTAAGCTCCTCTTTCCCACTCCCTTTTTTTAAAATAAATCATTTTATTGGGGAATCTTACAATTCCCATCACAATCAATACATATGTCAATTGTAGGTAGATGACATTTGCGCACTTCTTGCCATTATCACTCTCAAGATATCCTTCCTTCACCTAGGCTCTCAGTACCAGCATCCCATGTTTTCCCTCCCTTCCCACTCCCCTGCCCCATGAACCGTTAATAATTTGCAAATTTTTATTACTTTTTCATATCATCCACTGTCCGATGTGCCACTTCACTCACTTCCCCATTGTCCCTACCCCAGAGAGAAGACTATATGTAGATCCTTGAAATGGATTCCCACCTTTCACTCCACCATCATTCCACCCTTCCACTATCACCACTCCCACCACCAGTCCGGAAGAGATCATCTATCTTAAATTTCCTATGTTTCCCACTCCAGTATACATCCCCTGGTAAAGCTGGATTACAGATAGAATTGGGATCATGATGGTGGGAGGAAGCATTTGAGAACTAGAGGAAAGTTGCATAGTTCATTGTCACTACACTGCACCTTGACTGGCTCATCCCCTCCCTGCAACCCCTCTGTAAGGAGATATCACTTCACCTATTGATGGACTTTGGGTCCCCAATCTGTACCCCATCTCATTTATAATTGTTTCCTCTATGGTTATAATAGCAATATAGATCATCAAGTCATCAAATATATAGTTAATGTAGATGGAAATCTATGAATAGAGAGATACTGTAGATGGAACTCTGCATTCAAACAAGTAGCAGAGTTTTAAAAGAATCTAGAATATCTCTAATTATAACCCGCCCTCCAAATCTATTGAGTAATACAAAATGATGACCACTCCTCCAAAATCGCTTAAGGGATAGCATCTCAATGTTCTGAATTCCACTCACTAGGATTCTCTATCCAGAATGTTCTCACAGGTCGATCCCAAGCTTGCAAAGTCAAATTTGTTTTCAGGCCATCTTTACATGACAGAGTTAGCTCCCTTCAATTTTACCAAAGGATACCTTTTGATTTTTAGCACTTTAACTTGCCAGCAGATGACGTTGTCTAAACACATTTTCAGTGTTTTCTTTTTAACAGTTAATATATTTCCAGGATGCAGGTCTACTTCTTTCCTAAAGGTTCCTAGGACACTCATTGAAAAGTCAAAAGCAATGAACTAAAAAGGATTTCTATTTTGTTGGAAAAGAACGGCACCCTTTGTATCGAAGTGAGACATTGCAGACTGTGGTCACCCTCTGCACAGTGTCTCTTTGTCAAGCCATACATGCCCCCCCTAAATAATAATAATAGTGCAGATGGGGAAATATTGTGCACTGTCAGATCTTGGAAACAGCCATTGGGTTTGTCCTCACCAATGTCTTGTCGATGGCTTTCACATTCTGGCACCCTGAAAGAAAGAAAAAGAAGACTGAATACATTTAATACGAAACGAATGCAGTAATAATCAGGCAGGTAATCGCTTTCCCAAGGAATGTAAAGCTTGACAAATGTAAGGTTTATGATTCAAGGTAGGCTTGCCAAATCTTATGTGGCATGAGACCATTTTTATTACCCAAACAGTCCTTAACACAAAATGACTGGCACATAGTTTTATTAACACAAAGAGTATATTCTTTCTGCCACATTTAATAGAGATTCAGGGGCTGAAAGCCCTCTTTTAGGATATGTCTGCAGCAAATTAAAATGTGAAGTGAGGATTCAGAGAATGCTATTCTTCTCACTGAGGCCCTGCAAAGGCAAGTACATTATTTATCTTGGGAATTCTACCTATGCAGACAATTTGGATCATATGAATCACACAAAAAAGGTACCTCATATTACTCTCAAAATGTGGTCATTGCTCATTCATGCAAGATCCATTCAATACACTCACTAGTTCCTTCTGAGTCCATTTCAAAACCGTTGCTAGTGATGACACCACTTTATTTATTCTCTCCAACAGTAAATAGTTAGTGTTTGTTCTGTCTCAGACACTGATCTGATACAGTGGATATCCCAGGAAAGATTTTTTAAAATCCTGCATCATGATTCATATCTACCAATTTTAAATTAAATGATGCAAGTTGTGATCCATAGAAGGTGATAAGTGCTATGTGAAAAATGAATGAGAACAGAGAAAGAAAGCTGGGGGTGTGCAGGGGCAGGTGGAGGAGAGCTTGCAGTTTTAAATAAGGCTGTCAGTAAGCTTTACGGAAGATCTGAAAGACATGTGGGAATTAGCCGTGCAGATATTCTGAGAAAGAGCACTGGAGATGAAGGCTTCCGCCAGTGATGAGCATTAACTCTGACACCATCAAGGAACAGCACAGGAGCAAAGTGTGGCTGAGCCGCGGCCCTAATTGAAGTCAGAGGAGAACACGAGTCATGACATTCTCATTGACCACTTTAAGGTCTTTGGCATTAACTTTGGTGTGTGTGTGGGGGGGTGGCATTAGAGGATTCTGATCAGAGGAATGATGAATGTTTCAAAGGATCATTTTGATGGCTTTGTAGAATATAGACTGGGGGCAGGAGGATACACACTTTTGTGCCTAGGCACAAAAGCAGCATCCAAAATGAAAGTTGACGGGGGCTTCAGCCAAGCGGGTGAAGGTTCACAGAAATGTGAGATTCTTGTTATATTTGCTGAGAGAGTACCGTTATGTGGGCACATGAGTGAAAACAGGAGTCAAGGAAGACTGGAGATTTTTGGAGCATGCAACTGAAAAAATGGCATTAAAAAGAATGACAGTGAATGTGATTGGACTGCTGAGAGAGCAGGTTGGACGGAGAGAGCGGCTGATTCCATTTTGTACAAGGAGAGATTAAAGTGTCCTTTAGATCCAAGTGGAAGTGCAGAGCTGCCAG